>JAIVFH010000431.1:0-20497 GCA_025765595.1 Obelidium mucronatum
GCTGCCTTGATAGAATCCAATCGTGGGTTGGACGTAACCTGGCGGCAGAGTCACGGGAGCCGCGCTATCATCCTCTCCTCCATCTACAACTACTTGCACATGATGGCTCGTTGAATTGGTGGAATCATGCAACAACGGTGTCCGTTCTGAAATTGAACTTGTACCGACAGGTGGAGTATTCCTGTAATTCGATACAAAAGTATTGTATGGATTATTCACGTCTCCGTATTTTTCAAGCTCTTCTTCCTTGAGAAAGTCGGCGATACGATCCAAAGAAACTTTGGCTCTCATCAACTTGATTGATATTTTGTTAGTTTCAATGAGAAAACTCACAAACGACATCATGAAAATACCTGCATTCCAATCATTGGCAAGACATTCAAACTAACTCCAACTTGGTGCAACAACGTGACACTTGTGAATGCAGTCGCCGGATCCAGAGTATGCCCCGCAATCACAGTATAACAAAAGAAACTACTAAACACAACCAAAATCGATCCACCCCACGCAATCACGATATACCCGATAAAGTAGATCCACAACTTCACAGCCTTGGACAATTCATTGTCGCGAGACTTGGCAACGCGCTTTAAAAATTCGTCTTCTCAGCCAAAGTACTTTATGATTCTGATTCCTTGGAGCGCTTCGTTGATGACTTGTGTTCTGTTGTCGGTTGCACTGGCGTATGCGAGTTGTTCTTTGATCATCCATTTGCTAATGAGACCTGTGAGGGGTCCTGATACTAGGACTACCAAGAGTCCAGCCAAGGCGGAGGGACCCAGGAGGTAGAGCAATGCGGAAACAGAAATGATGCATGAGATGGGTAGGTCTACAAGAGGACGGTGGATGAATCCAGCAAAGTTGTAGAGACGGTTTGCGTCGCTGGTTTGTAGTATGATGAGACGTGTGTTGTAGAGCGATCGCCGAAGGCGGTATAGATTCAGTGTCGATGGGCGGGAAAGGAATAAAAGAAACCATTGCCTTTGGCGATTACGAACCGCCGAAGGCGAAGAAAAGCGAAAAATACATCGCCTTCGGCGATGAGAACCGCCTTCGGCGGCGTGATCTCGCCTTCGGCGAAGAAGGCGGTGTAATCTCCAACCAACCTAGACATTAAAGAAACAATTTTCCCAATATTCGCCTTTTGATCTGGCTTATCAAACATACTCTTTTCCTTCTTCTTCTTTTCACCATCCGCACCACCACCACCTCCACCACCACCACCACCATCAGTACCTCCAGAACCATCTTTACCAACACCAGCACTTCTCCTCAAAGCCTTTTCATAAATTTCGGAAACAAGAGTACTTCTGAGATTGATTGCATTTCGTCTCGCCAAATAAAAGACCCATCCATTGACAGTGGAAGTGAAAAGTTGACCAAAGAGTAAACCGGCAAGAAGAAGGAGACCATAATATTCATTGCTGCTTGGTAAAGAGTTGCGTGGGGTTTGAAGGTAAACAATGATTCTGTTCAAAAAGAAGGTTTTTGAAAAGTCCAGGATAGCGCCAATGACGCAGCCAATAAAGACGACAATGATTCTCCATTTGAAGCAGGCGAGCAGGGCGTAAAAGAGGGTAGAAGATGCTCTTCTGTTTGTTTGACAAAAAAAGAAAGGAATCAGTGTGATCAAGCAGCACCGACTAGTACGCAACTGGAATGGCTTGAATGCACGCACAACGTTGAGTGTCTTGTCCTTGTCGGCCAGATCCCACACGTCCTCGTCCTCCAGCGGCTTTTCCTGTGCTTTGAGCAGCAGCGCGTCGATCCACGCAAACGTCATCTGGGCGGCGAACGACGCGTCCGCCTCGCGGCACGGCTCGCGCTGGCCGCCGCCGCCGCGGGCGCGCGCGCCGACAAACGTCGCCAGCCAGTAGCGCTGCGCGGCGTCCGCGAGCAGCGATGGCGCAATCGCAACCAGCGACGCGGCCGCGGCGGCGGTGGCGCCAGAGTCGGCGGCGGCGGCGGCGCGCAGCTGGGCGGCGCGCGCGGCGGCAGCGACAACAAAGAACGCAGCAAGCGGCGGCGGGCGCGTGCGCATCGTCAGCGCCGCGGCGGCGAGCAGCTGCGCGCGCGCGTGACAAATCAGCAAATCAAATCAAAGCAAGACTCTCTCACCCACACGCCCGTCCACGCGGCCTCGACCAATAGAAACGCGCCGTCGGAAAACACGGAAAGCGACAGCGACAAAACAAGCTGCGCAAGCACAAAAATCACTTGGATGCGGTCGAGCGCTACCCAGCGCGCATTCAAGTCCGCACGCGCGTGGCTAGTCAGCACCCTGCTGAACAAGACAAGCACACTGAGAAGCTGCAGCCCGAGAACAGTGAGCTGTCCTTGCTCGGGTAAGGGTGGAAACATGCACTTGACTGGTCAAATAAAATAATATTCTTAAAATTATTTATTATAAACTTAAAAAACATTTTAAATAAAATTAAATAAAAAAAAAGAGAAACTAATAAAGCAATCGTATTTCAAAAGTGCATTTCAAAAAAAAAACAAGGAAAGTCGTATAAAAAGCCGTTGAAGATGAATCATCAGCGAAAAAAAAAGACCCATCCCACTCAAACCAAAACCAAGCGACAAGCGAAAATAAGGAAATGGACCACATTGCAAACACCAAATCATCCGCCTTTGCATTCATGAACAACAAGGAAAAGAGACATCAATACAAGGTCCTTTCTCCCAGGGCCTCGCAAGAATCCGAAGTGCCCCTCGTCAACAACTCAGAATCATCATCCAGAGTCGCCGTAACGTCAAAGGGAAAGAAGGTCACTGATGCAACTACTTTGGCTTTCATTGCCGCAGTTCTTTGATTCATTTTGATTTTAAGGCGTTTCCATTCTATTTATAGCTATTTATTCTTGATCTCATATATAGTTATCAAATAAACCCATCTTGAACCCCTTCCCATACTTGACCGTAATCACTCATATACGCAATCAGAGCATGCTATTGAGAGCGAAAAAAAAAGCAGGGACTAGGACGCAACACGTGTTTGCATTAATTTTTCTTTTTTCCAAGGTTTTTTTTGAATTCGTAATTTCAAAACGAAAATCCCATTTGCAAAAAAAAATTAAGCAGTGCCCGTGCTACCCCGTGCAGCGAAAAGGGGCGTTGAAAAGAAAAGAAAGAAAAACAACAACAACAACAAACATGCAGCGATCTAGCAAAAGCTTCTCACTCGCCTCCTTCAAGAAGAAAAAGACGCCCACCGGTACTGCTACTGCTACTGCCGCCACGGAAGTTAGCAGCCGCACCAGTACAAGCAGTACTACGTCTACTCGCACCAGTATTACCACTTCTAGTTATTCACCCAGATCGTCGCTGACCAGAAGATTGTCGCAAGACTCATTATGCACCCTGGTTGACCAAGACGCCTTGTCCGACGCCACCACTACTACTAAAAAGAACCAAAGAATATTGAATGCAATGCTCATGCCTCTCATTGCTTCTTTGGACGCTTCAAGCTTCTGAACCCAAAAAAAAAAAAGTCTTTTCAAGAATTTCGTTATTTTTTTTCGTATCATTGATTTTAATTATCCCCTTCCCCTCTCCTTTGTTTGTATGTTAATAAAAAAGAGAACCTCGTACTATACGTTAAAAATCAGTGTTTGGTTTTCTTTGAAAAAGAAACGTAAAACAAAAACAAAACTCGAAAAATCGATTGAATAATGATTACTTATTCGATGATGTAAAAAAAAAAGGTTCTCATTTCGTTGACGGTTTGCAGAAGCATACAAGAAGTCGGTCTTACGCGGAAAAAAAAATAAAAAGAGCAGCGGGGCGGACTCGGCGAAGCCACAACCATTTTTTTTCCCCTGTCCTCCATCCTTATAACTGTAGCAATCGAGAAATCCTTTTTGGTTTTATTCAACTCAATTATACTTCTCCTTTCCTTGAACTACTTTCTTCTTTTGTTTGTGTTCGGACTTTAACAAGCCAAACGCTTTGCCTCTCAACTCAATCAGACCCTATCCTAGATACGCCATCAGAGCATGCTATCATAAGCGAAAAAAAAGAAGCGTGACTGGATGTGTACCGATTTTTTTCGCTGTTTTTTTCGCTGTTTGAATTCCTTATTTCAAACTTTGAATCTTATATAAAAAGCCAGCCACCCCAAATCAGCGAAAAAAAAAACAATACAAAAACCCCCCGTTCCAAACCAAAAAAAAAATACACATGGACCGATCCAGCAAAACCTTCTCCTTCTCCTTCAAGAAGAAGTCAAACGCCGCCGCCGCCGCTTCGCCGGTTCCAACGCTCAGCCGACGGGCTTCTGTAGACTCTATCGCCACCCTGGTTGACCAAGACACCTTGTCCACAAACAGCAGCAGCACCACTAAAAAAAACCGGAGAGGAATGGATGCATTGCTTATTCCCCTCATTGCTTCTTTGGACGCTTCAAGCATCTGATAAAAAAAATTTTCTATTATTAATGTTTCCCTCTTCTGCCGCGTTGTTTGTATAAAATAAAAGTCCTCATATACTATATATTATATTTGTTTTTTCTGAATCTTTGAAATTCCCGTTCTTTTTTTTGTTTTTGTGACAAACCAACGGAAATTGGTGTTTTGGATGGGAAACCAGCCCGGTTTAAAAATCTGCCAGCCAGGAAAAACAAGCACAGCGAAAAAAGAAAAAAAGGAATTTCCCCCCTCCTCCCTTGTAAAGTTGTGGAATTTCAAAGAATTTTTCCATGAACTCTTTTAGTTTCAAACTCGAGTTTCAAATTCCAACCAAAACAGAAAGTATAAAAAAAAAATTTTCCTCGCCAGAAATCTTCAGCGAAAAAAGACCCACATATCACTATAATGGACTGCACCACTGCCACCACCGCCGCTGCCACATCAAGGACTTTTTCTTTTGGCTTCTCCAAGAAAGACAAGTCTACCGCTGCTGCCGCCCCAAGTCGAAGGACACTGCGGCCTCGATCCTCCAAAGAGTCGCTAATGACACTCGTTGACTCCACCTCAGAACCAAGCAATGATGCTCCACTGAAAGGCAAGAAGAAGGGTATCGATGCATCGACACTTGCCTTCATAGCTGCTGTCATGTGAAATACAAAAAAAAAGCTGGACCAAAATTTGTTATAAATCTGTTTTTCCTGTACAAAAAAAATTACGGACTTATTATATAATCCAATTAAATAAAAAATCGTTTTTGCAAATAAAAAAAAAAGTTAAGTATACAACACAAAGCAAAAAGAAAAAAAAAAAAAAAACAATGGACTGGAAAAACAAGAACCCATTCCACAACATCTTCAACAAGAGAGCCGCTTCCGACGCGTCATCGTCGAATCAGTATACCACTTTCTCAGCACCACAATCATCATCTTCTGTAACCTCAGTGATCCCGCGTCAACCGTCACTCAATTCTTTGAGCACCTTGGTGATGGTGCCTGACTCCAAACCAGCCAGATCCAAGAACACTGGCGTCGTTGATATTGCCACTCTGTTACCGCTGATTGGCTCCATCCTTTGATTTTGTATCCCCCCCACTCCATTGAAAAGTAAAATATAAATTATGATATCAAACCAGAAAAAAAAAATTACACGTGATCGTAAAGAAAGGGTCTGGTTGTATTCTACGTTTTAAAAAAAATCCCATTTCAGAAGCAGTTTCAGAGCAAGTTCAACATGAGGCGTTTTCAAACGTCTCCGCAATAATAATAAAAAAATTCTATTGTTTTCAGTTTTGGATGATCCTGAAGCCGTCAATCAGGGATAAAAAGGACAACCCCCCAACGTTTTAGAAACCAAGAAAAAAAACAACCAAAACAGCCAAATGCAGCTGCATATTCTCTTATCTGTTGCTGCCGCAGCAGCAGTAGCTACCGTCTCTGCATCCACCGCCTGCACCGAGCCTTGGAATCCAACCCAGAATTACCCAGCCCAGAGCACAGTCAGCCACAATGGAATCAACTGGTCCAACAAGTGGTACGAGAATGCTGGATCAGCTCCAGGTGCATCCACCGGCGATGGTGGATGGGTTTCGAATGGGTCTTGTGACAATGTCGATGCTGACAAGTTGAAACCATCCAAAAAGCCAAAAAAGACAACCACAAAGAAAACCGTCAAGAAAACAAGCACCAAGAAACCAACTGTCCCGACTAAAACTACCGCCAGTCCTAAACCACCTGCCCCAACCACCGGTGGCGGCGGCGGAAACCTTGAACTGTGCCAACCAAAGTTCTCCCCTGGTACTGTGTACGGTGCCGGCCAGCAAGTTTCATACGAAGCCGTCAACTACAAGGCGTCGTACCAAACATCTGCTACCCCAGGCGGTCAGTTCAATGGGTGGACGAAAATCGGACCATGTAACCCAGAAAGCTTGAAACCACGTCCATACACTACCCCGGGGCTTATCGGGTACTGGACAACTTGGTCTCCATACTCTCGTAAACAGAATTCGATTGATAAAATCGACCTTACCGGATTCACAGCCATCAATTACGCCTTCAGTAAGTTCCTCCTCAAAATATCCAAATATCATAACTTCTAACCAAAGAAAAAAAAAAAAACCACAGTGAACGTCAACGACCAAGGAAACATCATCACCTTTGATTCCTGGGCCGACCAAAACTGGATGGCCATCTTCAACGGCCAACGCACAAAGTACCCACAACTCCGCACAATCGTCTCCCTCGGCGGCTGGTCCGGCTCCAAACACTTTTCCACAATCGCCAAATCCCCCACCCTCCGCCAAACATTTGCCCAAAACGTTCTCAAATTCATCGACTCCAAAGGCTTCGACGGCGTCGACATTGACTGGGAATACCCGGGCGGCGGCGGCATCGAATGCAACTCTGTAGACCCCAACGACGCCGCCAACTTTGCCCTCCTCCTCAAAGACCTCCGCGCCGTCCTCGGCCCAGACAGAATCATCTCCATGGCAACGTCCGCGGAACCCTCAAAATACACTGTCAAGGCAACTAAAGTAAACTACGTCAAGGAATACATGAAATACGTGAGTTATGTCCAAATCATGACTTATGACTTTTACGGGTCATGGGTTCCGTACTCGGACTTCAACAGTCCGTTGCGTGCGCCTGGGAAGGGGGATGGAGTCAAACAACCTGCTGTGAATAGCGCTGGATACGTTCAACCGCTGTCGCAGGAAGTCTCGGTGGACGCTTGGATCGCGGCGGGTGCAAGCCCGAAACATCTTACCAACGGGCTTGGGTTCTACGGCCGTTCCTGGTCGGTGCAATCAAACAAGGATAACGGGTTGTATCAGCAGTGCACGGGCTCAAAGAATGGGAGTGCTTGTGCGGGGATTGTTGGGGATTACTTGGATGTGAAGCAGTGGTGTGATCCTTGTAATACTTGTTACAATTCGGGGGTTTGGATGTACAATAATATGCGTGGGCAGCAGAATAGTGCGGGGATGCAGAGCGCGGCTCCTTTGGCGTCGGGTGCGACTACGGCTAGTAACGGGTGGACTCGCAAGTACTTTGACTTTGCCGAGTCCCCGACATTGTACACGCCCAGTTATAATGGCAAGTCTTCCTTTATTTCGTACGACGATCCAGTTTCTTTGAAGGCCAAGGCTGCATGGGCGAAATCCAAAGGGTTGGGTGGTGCCATGGTGTGGGAATTGTCTCAAGATTACAACAAGGAGTTGGTTTCTGCTGTTCGTGCTGGCTGGGGCAATTAACGCATTAGTTCATCTTTTGAGTCTTCTTCTTTTTTACTATATTCATTTCTGCATATCAAGAAGTAAAGCCATAGCATAAAACTATAAATCCGATTTTTTATTTAACACACAGAGCACAAAATTCATAAGAACCAAAAATACAAAAAAAGTGAAGTAATAGCTCTTCCCGAAAAAAAAAAGTGCAGTTCAAGAATCAAAAAGGTTTTCACCCAAGCAACCCACCAACAGACCCCGAAATATCCGGACATGCAAACTGCGTCGTACCCGAGAAACTCGGCTTATACCCCGTCCAACTCAAAATCGCCAAATTAATGCTCACAGTATACGCCATCTTGATGGACGACCCACTGCCCGTGCATTTTGACGCAAACAAGCTCAAGGCAGGATCACTCGCCACCCCAGACAGCCCTGGTTTCGACAAACTGTACATTACAGTCAATGGCATCATGAATTGAGTGTCCTTGTTTGCTGCAAATGTCACGCTTCCGGATTGGCCGTTGACGTTGGCGTTTGGGATGGGTGTCTTGTCGTCGGTTCCCAGGAGTTGTCCTGAAAAGAGGACATTGTTGACTGTGATTGATTCGTAGTTTGGGCTAAAGACGTTCACGTTGACGGCTAAATTGATTTGGACGACGAATGGTTGTTGGGCGCTGGCTGTGGTGAGGGATCCGGATGCAGTGAAGGGGATGGTGTTTGGGTTGAGGAATGGTTCGCTGATTTTTACGTTTGGAATACGAGGCCACTGTTTTTTGTATAATTTAGTATTGCAAATTGATTTTAAATGATGAAGGAGGAAGTAGGACAAGAAAGTAAGAAGGAGCAGGTAAACTCCTGCCTACGGCAGTTTTGGTGAAAAAGAAAGAATACACCGCCGAAGGCGGTAGGAAAACATCACCGAAGGCAACAACGCCGAAGGCGTCAAGAAAAAGGAAAAAGAGAATATACCGCCTCCGGCGGTGGGACCCGCCTACGGCGGTAAACTCCTGCCTTCGGCAGTTTTGGTGAAAAAGAAAGAAAAAAAAAAGAATATACCGCCTTCGGCGGTGGGACCCGCCTACGGCGGTAAACTCCTGCCTTCGGCAGTTTTGGCGAAAAAGAAAGAAAAAAAAGAAAATATACCGCCTCCGGCGGTGGAACAAATCACCGCCTCCGGCGGTGGGACCCGCCTTCGGCGGTATAATTACCAACCAAAAAGTAGGCAGCAACACCCAATCCCGCAAGAATCAAAAAAACAATCAAAGAAACAGTCAAACAACACCCCTTCCTCGTCTTGAAGCAACAACAATAACGTCTACGTTCCTCTTTCCGCCTCAACCTTTCCTCTTCCCTCCTCAATCTTGATTGTGGTTGTTGATTCAAACCCAAAGGACTGGGTTGATAATTGTTATTGTTGTTGTTTGTTCCGTAGGAACCAAGGGGAGCATTAGCAGAGAGAGGCTTTGCGTCATCCGAGAGGGAAGCAGGAACAGGAGAGTAGGAAACACGTTTGGCACCAGGTGGGAGTCGTGAGTAGTATGCTTCATCTTCACTGAGTGGTTTTGCTACTGTATGTGTGTGTGAATGTGTGTGTGGATGATGGGTTAAGTATGTATTATGGTGCCTTTGTGCGAAAGTAGAATCGCCTACGGCGATAAAACAAAAAAAAAAAAAACCAACCCATCTCAGGACTCTTTTCTGAAGCCAAAGCACTGTTCAAATACGCAGCTTCCTGATCCTTGACAGAATAAGACACGCGTTTTGAGCCCGCAGGAAGACGAGACATGTAAGCAAGTTCATCGTCATGATCACCACGAATCGGCTGAGCTGTAGCCCCATAGGCCGTGACGGTAGAAGCCGCATAGGGATTGTTGTAGTAGGCAGCGGCCGCTGAGGAGGAAGCGACCATGGGGGCAGCGTAATGCTGGTGGTGCTGGATAGGTTGCTGGTACAGTTGCGGCTGGTACTGCTGGTACGGCGGCTGGCTCTGGGCGAGGATTGGCTGACTCATCGCATACTGGTTCTGCGTCAGCGTCAGGTCCGGCGACGGCGTCGCACTCTTACTCGCGCCCGCACTCGCACCCGCGGCATCGACGCGCTCAGCCCGGCTGCCGCTGAGGCGCGCCAGCGCACTCGCGGGGACCACGTCGGCCGTCGCAAGCCGCCGCAGCGACGCCTCGGCGGCTTCTGATTGGTCGACGGCGGCGAACGACTGCACGGACGCGCGGTTGCCGGGCGCGGTGTCCGGCGAGTTGTCTAAGGAGTTGTCTAACGAGTTCTCGAACGAGTTGCCGCCGGCGTACCCCGGCAGCGGCTCCTCGTCCGCCACGATGCGCGTCTGCGTCGCCTCCTTCAGCTTCGCGGCGATGCCCGCCGACGCCGCCGCCGACGCCGCCGCTGTTTCGTCCGCGAGAAGCGTCGTCTCGGACGCCTTCGCAGCCTCGACCGGCGGCTCCCAGCGAGACCCGTGCTCCGCATGCGAGTAGTAGAACGCCTGGTACTGCTCGTTAAAGTGCTTGGTCCAGCCAGGGGGCAGCTGCGAGGAGGAGGCGGAGGAAGAGGAGGAGCTCATTGATTGACGATTGATGACGATGACGATGAAAATAAAAATGTCGCTTTCTATTTGCTTTCAACGGAAATCTCGTTGAACCTGATTGAACCCAAGTTTCGCTTTTTCGCTTTAAGGCGGCCAAGATAATGGGATGCGATAAAACAGAAGCTGCAATTAGTTCTTTGCCTTGTTTGTTAATGGAATCTGTGACTGCCATCTCTTCATTGATTTCTGATTGGATCATGATTCATGCAGTGATGGAAGAAGCTCACTGCTCCCACCAAAGGCCACAACAACAGTGAACAACTATGTGACAGTCGCTTTTTTTTCAGTTGACTTAATTCGGCGCCGTAATATTACTGATTTGGCTGGTTAGTTAATTTAGAGCACGCTTGTGCGACTGACGACTGACGTGTGTGGGTTGGGGGGGCATGCAATGCATGCGTGCGTGCGTGTGCTTGTGTGCATGTGATGGACTTTTTCCTTGTTTGAATTCATTTGCAAACTCAAACTGGCAAAATCACAAGTTCACTGTGCATGAATGGTTCCATTTGACTCTATTCTATGAGACTTGAAAGCAGTCCGACGGTTATCTCAGTGTACCAATCCCACAGCCACTCTACCTCCTCGAATTTTGGGGTTGTTTTGAGTCCGGATTTTTTTTTTTGTGTAATTTTACAATAGGGGTGCTTCTTTAGACACCCGGCTCCAATTCTTCAAAACAAAAAATAGAGGAAGCAAACCTTTTTACTAAAAAAGCAGAGTTCCACTTTGAAACTCAGATTAAAATAATAAAATCTGTTATACGAACACTTTTTCTTTCTTACTCCTCTCTTGTTTCTGACGAGAGGTCACAGTACCCGAAAATGACGTTTAAGGAAAATTTTGTCTCATTGTTCTTTTTTTTTCCCTCCAACACGTTTTTGTGTAATCGAAGTTGCGCAATTTCTGATAGGGGGTGTTTCAGCAGGGCCACCCTGCCACTGTCCAAAAATAGGTACTCAAGGCTGAACAAGGCAAAAACCGCCGCCTCCTTTTTTCTCATTCAAAACATCTCAAAAAAAGAAACCAATGTCACTCAACGCTGCCTTGCAATCCCTGAATGTAAGATACCTTTGCCCCCGTTTCATAATTGCCTTTTTTTGGATCTCATGTGGCACTGCTACCCCCCCTAGATCACCCAACCAGCTGGAGCTCCACCAGCTGCCGGTGCCGCCGCTGCTCCAGCCAAGAAGGAGAAAATGTCCCTCGGAAAGAAGGTTCTTATTGGTGCTGCTGTTGTCGGTGCTGGTGCCTTGGCCTTCCATGGTAATTATGTTCTTTCCCAACCTCCCGCCCCCAACCCAATTTGTCGGACTTTTCTGGAAGTTCCACTTCCCCCCCGCGCCCTCTTCCCTTTCTCGATTCTCTTTCTCTGTCTCTTTTTTGCCGTATCTAATTCTTAAAACCACTAACAGCATGGAAGAAGAGCAAGAAGGCTAAGCTTGAAAAGGAAGAAGCCAAGAAGCAATACAAGCAATACTTGATTGAACAAAAGAAGGCTCAGAAGCAAGCCGCGCTGGACGCCAAGAAGGTTGCTGCCGCTGAAGCTCGGTAAGGGAGAGGAGTGAAGGGGGTGGGGTAATTTTTGTTCAAACTAACCAAATGAATCAACAGTGCCGCTGCCGCTGAAAAGAAGGCCGCCGCAGCTGTCGCCGGTGCCAAGAAGGGAACCAAGAAGCCAGCCGGAAAGAAGCCAGCCGCCGGCAAAAAGTCCGCCGCCCCAGGCACCAAAACCGTTGCCACCCGCGGTGCCCCCAAATCCGCCGACGAAAAGAAAAAGAACCACACTGCCCTCAAGGCCGCTCTTGCCGGGGTCGTTGTCCTTACTCTGATCCTGTGGTTGGCTCAGAACCCAGGAAAGTCTGAACGTGAATACCAGACCTACTATGTCGAGGCCAACAGGCCCAAGGCGCAGGCTGCGGGTGTTGAGTTCTGGACTTATGAGGAGTGGGTTATTGTTAGTATCCTTCCTTTTTTTTTTTAATCTCGTTTGATGTTGGGTCTAAATGGCTGGTTTTTTTTTTTGTTATTAGCAACAAGGTTACCCAGCTGGAGGAGACTACTACGCCGAGTACGACTCATACTACTACGAAACCACCACCTACTACGAGACTACCTACGAATCGTGGTACAACACTGAAGAATTCGAGGATGATGGTTTGTTTTTTTTCATGTCCACAGCTTGATAAAATCGCGCACACCCAATTTTTCTAAACCCCCCTCAATAATTATAGAATGGGTAGAAGGTGAAGAGTACTACGTTGAAGAGGAATACGAAGTCGAAGAAGAGTACGAGGAAGAGTACGAAGTTGAAGGAGAGGAGGAAGAGGAGGAAGAAGAAGAGGAAGAGGAGGAGGAATACGAAGAGGAGGAGGAAGATGAGGAAGATTACGATATCGATGACGATGAAATTGATTACGGTGGTGAGTGTTTTTGGCTTTTAATTCATGGTTCGAAACGTGTAAACTCTTTAATCCAATAGATGACGATGAAGAGGAAGAAGAAGAAGAGGAGGAAGAAGAGGCTGAAGAAGAAGCCGAAGAGGAAGAAGAAGAAGCTGAAGAAGAAGAGGAGGAGGCTGAAGAAGAAGCAGGTTTGTGTTCACTCTCTTCATCATCCATTTACAATTTGTTCTTACCAAAAAAAAACCCCCCCCATTTCAAAATTATTTAGAAGAGGAAGAGGAGGAAGCTGAAGAAGAAGCTGAGGAGGAAGCTGAGGAGGAAGGTGAAGAGGAAGAGTAAATTTGTTCATAAGCGTATCCTGGGACTCTTTTTTCCTCTTGTAATTTCATTTCTCGGTATTAAATAAATCAAAA
This sequence comes from Obelidium mucronatum, assembly GCA_025765595.1. Classification (NCBI taxonomy): domain Eukaryota; kingdom Fungi; phylum Chytridiomycota; class Chytridiomycetes; order Chytridiales; family Chytriomycetaceae; genus Obelidium; species Obelidium mucronatum. The sequence continues at coordinate 13,047 of JAIVFH010000431.1, forward strand.
ACGTTATTATTGTACACAGTGTTAATCGTATTACTCTCTGTTCTTTCTCCATCTACTTATTGTATTGTATTTCTTCAGTATTAATATTTCTTCCTTAATTTATTTCTTTTTTCGAAATGAGTGAGTATAAAGCGCCAGCATCCAGACAACTTCAACAACAACAAGCCAGCAACAACTGCATGCGATTCTGTATAGGTTGTATTTAAATCGCCGTCTGGTTTTTTGCAACAGGTTTCAGCTTTGGCCAGCCATCAACAGGGTCGACTGGAGGTTTCTCATTCGGATCAACGCAGCCAGCACAACCAGCACAACAAGGTGGGAAAATACTCCTACGTAGTCGAGAGGACAGTTTTTTTTTAACTCTCTCTCGTTTCGTTCTTCTAAAGGCGGTTTGTTTGGCGCGCCAACCCAACAACAACCACAGCAGCCAGCAGCACCAGGAGGAGGTTCGTTGTTGTTCCTTTTTTCTAGCTTGCAACAAGCCGCGATGGTTTTCAATTGAAATATTTGTTTGCCTTCAGGCTTCTCGTTTGGTCAAGCAGCAGCAGCTCCTCAACAACCAGCAGCAGGCGGTTAGTAGATAAAAAAAAAACCGCAGATTACTTCCAACAGCCAAAAAAAAACACGTCTTTTCGCGAGGAGAATTCCAGTTTTTTTTATGTGATTTTAACGTCTATTCAGGTTTCGGATCTGCTCCCGCACCTGCATCAGGAGGAGGAGGATTCTCTTTTGGATCAACCACTGCAGCAGCACCAGCGAGTGGAGGGTTATTTGGAGCAGCAGCACCTGCAGCTAGTGGCGGTGGTGGATTGTTTGGTCAACCAGCTGCGGCGGCACCAGCTCCAAGTACAGGCGGATTCGGATTCGGTTCTCAACCAGCAGCACCAGCTGCAGCATCTGGCGGTGGTTTCGGATTCGGAGCAGCAGCGGCTCCAGCAACATCTGCACCAGCAGCAGCAACGGGAGGTTTTGGCTTTGGGACCGCCGCGCCTGCGCCATCTGGAGGATTGTTTGGAGCAGCTCCGGCCCCCGCAGCAGCAGCAGCAGCAGCACCGGCGGCGGCAACGGGTGGTTTTAGCTTTGGTGGGAGTGCACCAGCGGCTGCGGCAGCCGCGCCAGCTTCTACAGGTGGTGGATTTGGGTTTGGTGCTCCTGCGGCAGGAGGTGCGGCGGCGCCTGCAAGTGGGGGGCTTTTTGGTGCTCCAGCAGCAGCAGCTGCGGCGGCCGCGACTTCAGCTGCTCCAGCCGCGTCTGGTGGTTTGTTTGGTGCCGCTCCGGCGGGTGGATTGTTTGGTGCACCAGCTGCGGCCAAACCTGCGACGCCTGCAGCTTCAGGTTTTGGATTTGGCGCGCCTGCTGCTTCTACTCCTGCTGCTGCAACGGGCGGGTTGTTTGGAACACCTGCGCCTGCTAGCTCTGGGTCAGCTGCGCCAGCGAGTGGGGGACTGTTTGGGGCACCTGCGGCTGCTAGTTCTGCGACAGCGGCGCCGGCAAGTGGGGGGTTGTTTGGTGCAACAGGGGCGACGGCGGCGGCAGCGCCAGCGGCTGGGGGATTGTTTGGTGGTGGTGCGACAACTGCTGCACCAGCTTCTGGAGGGCTGTTTGGAGCTGCAACAACGACGGCTGCCCCAGCTGCTGGAGGGTTATTTGGAGGAGCAGCCGCAGGTACCGGTGCCTCAACAGGTACGCCGGCAGCGGCGCCGGCGACTGGAGGAGGACTCTTTGGTGCTCCTGCAGCCACCCCTGCAGCGCCAAAAACGGTTTCTTTCGGATCAACCACCCCTGCTCCGGCGGGAACGGCGGCTGCGGAGGCACCAAAAGCTGCCACTGGATTTGGATGTAAGGATTTTATTTTTCAAAGTGTATTTGTTGTTTGGCTGATTGTTGGGAATAATCAAGTTGGCGCAGCTGCAGCAGCAACTCCAGGTCCACTGAAAGTTGGAGACTTATCAGGCAGTTTGTACCGATTTTTTTTCCGCTGTATTCCCGTCACGTTAATCGATTCTGTCTGTGCTTTTTTGTAGCTACACCTGGTGCCGCCACAACCGCACCAACCAAATCAATTTTGTCGACATCAGGCACCGCTGCTACTGCAAGTACCCCAGCATCAACTGCTCCTGGTTTGAAAGCATTGAAGGGGAAAACGTTGGACGAACTTGTCAACAAATGGCAACAGGAGCTTGATAACTGCACAAAAGATTTTCACCGACAGGCAGTTGAAGTCAGTGTTTGGGATCGTATGTTGATTGAGAATGGGCACGATGTAAGTATTGTTTTTTTTTTTTTTTTTTTTTTTTTTTTTTTTTTTTTGGCGATTTGAAGTGGGGTGAATGACTGGTCCTTTTTTTGCTTCAGATTACTCAATTATACCAAGGAATCTCAAAAGTAGACGAAACCCAAACCCAAATCTCACAAACACTGGAATATATTGATGGTCAGCAATCCGAACTAGCGCAGGTGTTGGATCAATACGAAATGTCTGTTCGAGCCCTCTTGGAAGGTGGTGATAAAGTTGGCAGCAACAACAACCCAGGAGGACTTGCTGGAGCGTCATCGTCTGTCAACACTGTTGGCGGAGCACAATCTGCCCAAATTCTTCGCGAGCCACTCCGTATGACTGGAGCCGATGAGGAACGTGAAAGAGCATATCTTGTGGCTGAGAGTTTGAACAAACAAGTGGACGACATGGCGAGACAGTTGGGATCTATTGTTGACGAAATCAATGGAACAAGACGAAACAGCACCACCAGTAGTAGTGGAGGTGGTAAAGATGATGGAGCCATGAGCAAGATTGTACGGATTTTGGATACACATTTGACGAGTCTGCAGTGGTTGGATTCGACGGCTGATGAGTTGAATGCTAAAGTTTCAGATCTGAAGCAGAAGGGGAATGGGGCTAGTGCAGAAGCGGAGCGGGTTCATCAGAGGCATGCCTTGTCGGGTGGAAGATGATTTGTGTGTGTGTTTTTTTAATTAGTTTGTTTATTTCATAAAAATGCTTTTTTCAGAGCGTGTCACTTTTTTGCAGAATTTACTTTGTATAAAGCCATGACGACTCCTTTGCTATTGACGCGCCCACCTAAATCGGTGCCCTCTCCAATCACATCATCTTCACATTTGTAGAACAAGGAGCTGCCCCGCAGTCTGGTATATGTGATGAACCTTCCCTCTGCCTGTGTGACAAACCCGTGTAATCGATACAGTGTATTGAGTTTCTTGCTGTTGTTGCTGGTTGTCTGTGTTGCTTCTGGGGAGACAGCAAATCCAAGATCCAAGTCCATTGGCACTTCTACTGAAGTTCGATGGAATATTTTGGATTTAGAGCCATTATTATTAGTAGAAGACGCGGTTTCTGTCAGGGGCCGCTTGAATATGAGGACGAGAAGGTCAGGTAAATGCGTAAGTAGAGTTTTTGGGTTGGCTGCCTCTGCTACTTCAAAAGATTTTTCCGAGATTTTAGCTCTGGATATATCGGGGCTGGCAAAGCCATTATTTGTGTCGCTTCGTTTTGAATTTGCTGAAGCAGTAGTAGTAGGTCCACCGAAAAAGAAGATGGGAGGAGGTTTGAGTCCAAAGCGTTTTCGAATGAGTGATACAACATCAACGCTTTCGCTTTCCGCATAACCATTCAATGGAATAGAAAGAGAGAAACTGGTTGAGCTAGTTGTCGCGAGTTCTTCATTGAGACCGCTTTGTAAGGAATTGTGGAGAGTGCTTCCACGCGATTCATCGACGCGTGATTGACTGTCGACTGAGTCAGTTGATACATTTGTGGCATTGTTGTTGTTGAATTTGGAGAGAAGGTTGGTTGTTGAGGACGACGACGATGCTGACAATTTATCAGAGGTGGTGTCCATACGAAAACGTTTTCCCATTTTGGAGTTTACAAGCACTCCTTGAATTAAAAACTGAATCACTGTTTCGTAGTTTTCCACAAATGCGATATCATTCGGTTCTGCGGAGGTGGTGGTTTGTATAGTTGACATGGATCCTGATTCGAGCAACTGGACAAGGTCGGACATCATCTCGGCACTCACTGCTTCTGAAGTATGAATCTTGCGAACTGTGGATACAAATAGGCGTGTGTTTTCATGGATGGGTTCAACTGGCATCTCATCTGTGATCTCTGGGATATTCGTTTAAATGATGTTTTTATGACACTATCCGCCGCTAATACCTTGTAGGGCCATGAATATCTGAAGCAGTGCGTGAGTCAAAGATAAGCCCCGAAGCTTTCTTTCGTTTGGCAGCCCTGAGATCTGGTCTGGTGCAGAATACGACAAACACGGCTCCTGGTCAAATTCTTCAGGCGGTGCATAAACGATGACTTGGGGCGCTTTAAAGTAATAAAGAGGTTGGGTTTAGTTTTTGGTCTTTTGTGCTTGTGTTTGGCGGTTTGCTAACCTGAAAGCGGCATGTGGGTTCGTCGTTTTTACAAGACTTTCATTTCGGAGAATTCCGGAGCGCGAAAAATCAAAAAGCTGCTGGAGGTCTAAAAATGGCGTAAAAGACTGCCGTTTCTTCTTTTGTTGGAACCCCTTAAGCGCTCAAGTACTTTGAAGGCTATGAGTGGTTGGAGGAAAACAATGGTGGCTTGTACATTTTTTAATCTTCTGGAATGAATTTCATTGATCAATGTTCGTCACTTAGCAGGTTCACCTGAGGTCATAGTGGTAAAACAACAAGGGACATTGCAGGAATGGGCCAGTTTTGATCAGAACCGCAACAGAGAACTCGAAAGAGGAAGCGGCAAAGATCGGTATTACACTTTATTTAGGCTTGTGAGGTTCAATTTGTTTCATCAAAAAGATGTTTCATTCATTTTGGCAACAAACGAGAATCAAAATTTAGGTTAATCAAAAATTTCATTTCTTTCAACGCCAAACTTGATAAAAGCTGGATGATTTCTTCACTTTTATCCTCAGCCATCACTCATCATGCTTTTTGAAACTACTCTCCTACCTTTTCTCCTATGTCTTGCTACAAAAGCTCAAGGAGCTGTTGTTGAACCAAAGTGTGATGCGTCTGCACTCAACAACATGGTTATCTTTGATCCACCAGTTCTGAGCTACGATTCTTCCAAAGTCGGTACCTCTTTCAAGGTTTCTCTCGCCAGTGCTGTGAATGGAACTTTTCAAGCTTCATTTTCACTTGACGGCTACAAGTTTGACCAGTCAAGTGTCACTTTCACCCAAGAAAACTGGAGTAAGCCTCAAACAATTGTTGTTGTCGCCAACTCTGATTGTGTTGCATCCGGTGTCGCGAAATTGAAGATGAAGTTCAACATAAACGCTCCCTGTCTCGAAACCGTCCATCAATGCAGCGGAATCTATCAAGTAAACCACAGTACTGCAAAAGCCTTGTCTTGCTCCATTACTGGCGATCCCCACATTTCTACATTTGACCAGAGCAGTATTTCGTACCAAGGCGTCGGTGGCTTTTACTACGTCAAGGTAAGAAGAGACTTTCGCTGTAGAAGATAAATGTACTCATACGTTTTTTTAAGTCTGAGTTCTTTGAAGTGCAAGGTTATCAGTACCCATGCTCTTTGTTTTCGACGGTATCCTGCGTTGGCGCCGTTTCCATTCGATACGGGGACTCTGTTTTGATGCTGTCTGGAATGGAAAAACCAAGTCGTTTTGGATTTAACCATGAGGGAGCATCACTCACCCTGCTCTCAAAAACAATGGCCGGAATAGAATATACTCCAAAGGATGTCACCCGAGCAAAGTCATTCACTTTAACTACTCAATGCGGCAGTGTCGTCACAATCACTTGGAACAGTCTTCCATTCATGTCTGTTGAAATCCAGTTGGCACCTTTCTACAAAGGTATTGTGCAAGGACAATGTGCAGAGTCTGGCAACCGTCTCAGCAACAACTGGGCTATTCCACTTGAAAACTATCACATGAAGAACAGATACATTCCAGGCCCTTTTCCACTCGCAGGCTTGTGGGGAACTGGAATCACCAAGACCTTGGTTGTCGGCAAACTTATTACTCAGTTTGATAGAGTTTGGCAATGTAGCTACAGTCGCTACAACGACGGTCGCTCCACTTCCAACTGCTACACCAGTCATCCCTCCATACGATCCAAACGATCATGTTGTTATCACCCCCCGTAACAAAGACCACTACCGCCAGCCCCACTGCTACTACGGCTACTGCAATATTGGTTGGAACCTCCACAAATGCTGCTACTTCCGCCTTTTCTACAATCGAGCAACCAAGTACTCAGACAACTGAAAATGAAACAAAGCAAACGTCCACCAGCACTTTCCAAACCATTCCTTCAGTTTCGAAATCCAACAGCGTCGATGTGACCACCGCAGTTTCTTCATCGTCAAAACCAGAAAGTTCTGCTACTACTAGTTCAGCAACAACTGTCGATGTGGCCACAACCGCCATGGCAACCACATCTGGCACCGGAAACCCTCCTTACACTCCACCAAGTCCAGTGTACACTGAAGCAGACCATAAAACCGCCATAGATCAATGTACTGCAGTGATTGCTGGAGAGGCAGGATGCGCAGACTTAACAGATAACCGCATCCAATTTATCATCAACGCGTGTGCAAAAGATGTTCTCGCTGCTGGAAACCACGACTTTACCGAGGGCCACAAACGCGCTGCTCACTCTAGCTGCTGCCAAGTGGCTACCACCATCATTCAATCCCCAGTGCAGATCGAAAACGCAACAGTTGCAGCGACAGCGGTCATCGTCGCCAATGGCTACGGAAACAATACTTGTCCAAATAACTGCAGTGGACGTGGAAGTTGTGGCAATGCAGGATGCGCGTGTATAGCTGGATTCAGTGGAGTTGACTGTTCCGTCAACTTGGGTACTTTGGTTCCACCCTCGCCCCAGCAGGGAGGATGTTCCCCACCTGTAGCTCTGGCAGAAAATCCAATTGTAAAAGCTATTTCTCAGAATCCAGTCTCCTATCCAGCAAATCCCATCGTTTCCGCTCCTGTGGCAAGTGGTGCTGTGCCTCCAGCAGCCAATGTTGGGAACTCCATGCCAAAGCCTGCCAACGTTACAAGCACCAAGACCGTTAATAACCTGGTTTCTTCTGATTCGGCCATTGGTGCCTCTGTATTTGTATATTTCGCCATCGTTTCTTTTTTGTAAATCAGTTTCTGACAAACCGTAAATATAGTAAAGACTTCATCTCCAAAAATTTTGCTTATCTTTACTCGATACTTTCGGATGCTTCTTGAATTTATGAAACAGAGTTTGACGAAATCTACATGGTACTCTTGTCGTGAAATTAACAGAGGAATTCCAAGAGAGCCTTGCGGGTTGTTAAGAGTGCTGTTGCGAGTCTCCATGTTTCTCAAACATTCAGGGTACTCTTGTCGTGAAAAGTCACTGGCAGAGGATCCATTTATCTGTCTTTGAGAAGTCAACTGTCGAAGTATTCATTCATCTGCGTTGGAGATCGCGTCAGA
>JAIVFH010000432.1:0-20455 GCA_025765595.1 Obelidium mucronatum
TTGGTGGAATGCTGTTGTCAAATGGTGGAATTGGGTGACTTTCAAATGTGGTTTAACCAAAGCTTCTGCTGGAAGTAGCGTAGGTTTTGAAGAAGTCATGGAGAAAGCAGTAAGGCAAGGTGTGTATGAGCATACGGGAGTTTGTTGGATGAATCAGCATTTGATGCGTGATGGCAGGGAGTATTTGATGTTGAATAAAAGTTCCCATATTCGAAAATGGTTTCCACAAGAGGCTGTGGTTGTAGTGAATGGCATTCACACACTACTTTTATGTGGCTATTGTATGATATGTGAGGATGGAACGTTCCTTTATTGATTCCACACTCTCTTCACAAATGGTTTCCAGTGGAGGCTGTGGTCATATTGAATAGAAATGTTCCTCCCAAATATATTGGCAACTGATCCAATTCAACCAAATCTTGAACATGGTTCAACCAACCACCAGTTTCTTTGGCTTTTGAGTTTACAGCTTCCTTCTTTCCACCGCCTGGCTTCGAAGATGCCAAGAACATTTTCGATCTTGTGTTGTCATCCATCAACGTCATTATCATTGACAATAAAGCCCACATAACCCAAGTTGGATCAAAATCGATTGAGCAGCCGAGTGTTTCGGGATAGTGGGTTCTGTGTGGGAATCGTGAATTAAAAAAAAAGGATTTTAACCACTATCAACTCACTGAATCGTAGACACTAGTTTAATTGAATCAGGAATCGACAAACTGTTGAACATTGTCAGCCCTTTTGTGTTACCAGTCACGGTTACTTGAAAGATTCCCTCATGGGCAAAGCTTGGTATAGTTCTCAAGATGGAAAATAAGAAACCTTTTAAGTCGCTCAAAGTTAAAGTTGGAAGACTTGAGTTTGCTGATGTTAAATGCATAATTGGACGACCAGTTCTGTCGTATCCAGACCAAAACGCTTTCCCATCTTTGCTTTCTTCTTCGATTTCTTCCGGTGTTATTTCTGTTGGTCTGAATTCGCGTCTCCTGCAATTGGATGGACTTTTGAGTAATTGCCTGGGTACAAACTTGAGTTCTACATTACCATTGCAATGTCTTGATCAAAGCAGCTTCCGTTTTATCAATATCAAATCTGTTCGCTTTAAGAAATCGCCAACTGCATTCATTGGTAGTAGCCCAGGTCCTCTTCGTCCTTTAATGGGATCCCAGTGGAGTTGATTGTTCTTTGCAAACATGTCCTTAATCCTCTCTTGTAGTTCCTTGATACATTTACTTTGCTCATCAGTTAGGTTATCCAGAATGCGATACTTTGGATCAACGGTCACAGGTGGTGTCAGCAAGGCAGGCAAAGAAGTATCGGCATTTGAAACTAGTCAACACCATTTTGTAAACAATTAAAACAATGAACAGCCGCGACAAAGATGATAAAGGATCTTCAGCCAACTACTCTTGAGAGCTTTGCTTTGCTTGCCGTCGTAGTGTCCCCACAAACTATCTAATTTGAAAAAGTATAATTAGCCGCGTTTGATTCATTCCATCGAATTAAGAAGATTGTAAAAAAACCCAACTTCAAAACCTCATCTTCCAAAGCTCACCTTCATCAATCTTGATCTCAAGAAAAAAGCAAATAAAAAAAATGCTGAAGTCACAGTGTATCGACAAAAGCAATTGTCTTTGCTGCCAAGTGTCAAACCAGCGAATCTCGGAGCTTCAAAGGAAACTCGAATCGCGAGAAAGATATTCTCAATGAAACAGTGGCCAACATGTTGCAAGAACTCAACAGCTGCCGCCGGCTGCTACATTTAGAACCGTTAAAAAACGCGTCTGCCTTTGAAGATATCAAACACTTTCAAGCTGATAATTCACCGCCTTCGAATCTGGCGCCTTTGAATCTGGCGTCTTTACCTCGAGAGATTCTCGATAAAATAGTCATATTCATCGACTCTCAGTCTATCCTCCCACTATGCCATGCAATCAAGCGGCTGAAACCCATATCAGAAGCTATTCATGACGTTCAAAAGACCTTCAAATCACATATTTCGGACGTGTGGCCCGACTTCTATTTTCCACGTGACAGTACATCAACAAATCACGCAGCCCCACTAGAAATACAACTGCACGACATGTTCAAAGTATTCCGACTCTCCACTTTCTTGACGAAATACAATAGATGCGCAATAGTTTTACCCGGCCCACCATCGTACATGACCAATATCAGTACGTTACTTCCATCAAGAATCATTATCCACTCTCCTACAGATGTAGCGGAATACTCATACCCTCATAGACTGGACCTCTTTCTAAAGAGTCTTACTCTCATCAAACCAAAGCCCCCGATAATACAACAATTTGAGTTTCCCAGCCAATTCGATGGATCATCAACTCCCAACGGCTTGATTCTACAGACCATCACAGAATATCTCTCTAAGCTATTTATAGAGGAGCTTTCCTTCTTTGGCAACATTCCTCTTCAAATAGCCAGAAACCTTCACCGCATCAAAGGCTTATCTCTTGTCGCAGTAGAAGACGCAGGTCTAGATTTTCCAGTTTCGATCCTGAAGAAATGCACACGCCTTCGAAAGCTGGTGTTTGAGTTCCCTAATTTCTCAATCTCGAAATTACAAACTTTGGTTGCCGCCTTGCCCTTCGCGTTAGGGCTAGAGGAAATTCACTTTCGGTTCATGGATTCATGTAAAGATGAATTGACGCAAATTTCTAGTACTTGTTTGGATAGGAATCGGTTGGTCAGTGGAAGTTGGCGTTTATCAAGAAACACAGTTTCTCGTCTGGATCAAGAAGAAAGTGAAAAAGTAGTGGTGGTTGACATGCAAATGGCGTATTATTTGGAGAGAAATATACTGTCAATTATGTACTGTGTGTCGTTTTTCCAACTTGAAGTCCGTTTACAACTTGTTGAAGGAAGCAACGTCAACAGATTGAACCAGGTCTTCGAAGGCCTCAATTTGCTTCACTCAAATCATCCACTCCAACCTAATTATAATCGCGAGGTTAACATAAAGTCGAAAGTACAACGAAAAATAAAAAAGGATTGACCTTATCATCTTCTACAACAGCGGTAATTTGAAGCTTCTTGATTCCGTCTGCAAATTAAAAATACGCAAATCGCGTTGGTATTAATAGCTAGCCAATCCATAACTTAGAGATCGCACTCACATCCAATCGCTTGTAACTTTGAGGTTCCCCACACCAAGCCTGGCATTTCAATACCGCGAACGTTCGCTTCCAAGGCCTTCATGTCTGTCTCATCATCCCATGGCTTCACGTCCAGAATCACCATGGACTTAGCAACTGGCTTTGGCTTTGCGGCTTTCTTTTCGTTGTACTCCTTCAAGCGTTGGGCCACAAGGGCAGCTTTCTCCGCATCTTCTTCTTCATCGTCCGAGGCGAAAAGATCAAAGTCTTCTTCGGCAGCGGCTGGAGCTGTTTAATGAACGTCAGTTGATCATAAACGTGATGAAAGCTTCAACAAACCAGCAGCAGCGGTGCTGGAACCTTCCACAGCGCCGCTCTTGATCCATCCCCATCCAACCCAAACGTATTGCTCAATTACAGTCATTTCGAAGAGTTGCTTGGTTTTTTGCTCTTTTTTACTTGCTTTACGATTTTTCCACCTTTATTGAACACAAGTTGGCAGCGGCCAGTCCAGGTCAACGTGGAGAACATCCAGCGCCACCACAATCGCACTAGTCGACTAAAAGCAACTCCTTCACAGACGGAACAGTGCGGCCTCCATCGCCATGCACGAATTCTTTTACATACGTGCCTGCTGAGGTTACCAAATCCATTCGTATTAAATCAAACTTATCAACACCGGCCTCTACAACTTCAGGTCTGAACTTCATTTCGTGAATAACTTTATCGCGCATCAAATCGGACCGGCTATTTTGAACTCGGACAGGAGTTTGCTGTTTCAGCTGTAACTCTTTGATGTCAGACACTTGTTGGAGTTGGTGGAGCGAAACCGGTGATGACAATTTAATTAAGGTTGTGTACGACTTTTTTCTTCGTCGAAGCGGAATCCTTCAAATGGCGGGTGTCGCTCCTGGAACCGTTTACTAAGAAGATCCCAGTAAAAACTGTACAAGAACTCACTTTGAAACAATCTGCAAATATCGAACATGTACTTTTCCCGCACAAGCCTCGTTCACTTTCTTCTCCAATACAATAATTTCTTGCTTGGTTGCATCCAGAATGCGCGGATTGACCACTTCAAAAAAGAATGGCCGCCCAGTTCCAAGCATTAAAACATCCACATCTTCTCGACCAGAGCTGGAGAATCTATGCGTGTCGGAATGAAAGAACGCGTCAACATGTACGCCAATCAACTCTTGAACGGATTCTGGGGCTAGCCGGATGCCATTTACTTCCATTCGTGAATTTGATATAGTTCGTTGATACTTGTTGTATCGACCTATTTTTTTTTAACCAAAGTGAATTGACAGTTCGAAAAGGAAGGGCATCAAACACTTTATCACCTGCCACCCAAATAGACGAATGCAAGAATCGAAACTCGCGCATGACACAAGGAGACCGCAGCTCTCGCAGAGGTAAATATCCTTTCTCAATAAATTCTTCCCGAGTCAGCAATTTAGCCGCTTTAATCAAATGATCCCATCTTGCTCCCTCTATATGGGTGTTTCCCTCTTCGTCATCTCCCATTTCCCTTACAACTGAAGCCATTGCGGAACAACTTTTCGCGACTTTCTAACTGTCAGACCGCATTTCTCAATCTCCGTCATAAATTCGTATTCAGAGTCTGTTTCGGGGTGGTCATAACCTATTTCCAGCAACAAGTCACTCTTTGGGTCAAATTTGAGATTCGGCAGTGCAGATTCCAATCTTTCCACAAGCAGTTGTTTCAAGACTTCTTTCACGTCGATTTGGTTTGGCATGATTCGAATATTCCATCCCATCAATAGAGTCAATCAGTACTGGATTCCGGTCTAATAGCGCAGCAGCGTCTGGCCGCGCATGAATAGCTCTTGATATCTTCGTTTAATAACTCAATAATAGCCAAAGGGACACGGATTAGTCGCCTCCCTGGAACTCACTTGGCAGGATCTTTCAGCACCTTGCTCTTTTTCCCCTTCTGCAGCGCGACTTCAAACGGAGTATCGATGGCAACCACGTGGGCCCGCAGCGCCAGCTGAACGGGAATCCGAACGGACACACAGAAGGTTTTCGCGCCGCGCCAGACTTCGCCGCGAAGCCGCGCCACGGCGTTCTCAACAGCGGCGCACAGCGACGGCGCCGCGAGCAGATCCAGGCAGGCGGGGCACGCGCCGGCGCAGGCGGCGCTGCTGACTCAGCCGCGCAAAGAGCCCCGGCTTTGCGGACGCCGATGATGCGGGGGACGCAAACGCTGCACACGCCCTGGGCAGTGCAGCTGCTCGGCGAATGCAGCGGCAGTGGGCGGCAAGCAGGGTCTCGAGCGAAGGCGTCAACCAATCCATTTGAACCATAAAGAAAGAAACTAAAATAGCTGTTGACTTTTCATCACGTTCATTAACTATGATGTATGCCATAATTTCATCGAATGGCTTCATTGCATGTGCCTTGGCCCTTGGTTTCAGATTTGGATAGGTCAAGACTTTCAAGGCACCATTCAGTATCACTTGATGAACTTCGAAAAAGGTGGATTTCCTAGGCCAAACAAAGAGCCCTTAGATAACTGCAGCAGGGAATCTCGCGGTAATCATGTCGCTGGAATCATCGCGGCTGATGCCTGGAATATTACACAGTCAGGCGGGAATCTGCACCTGAGGCAACACTTTTATGAAATTCAAAAACTTTACAAGCCATTCAGCGGACTATGACGTGCTCACTACCCGACTGCAAGCAAAAACCCACTTTCCTGACATAAGGCGAGCGCCTTCCGGTAAGACAGTTTCTGTCCAAGTCTCATTATTCATGAGTTCGTTGTATTCACGTATCATGGCAGCTAACCAATAGGCAGCAAAGACTGGGTCTGCCATGGCCTCCTCGACAGTGTTTGGGATTTGAGGCAAGTTCTCTTTTCTCCAAATCTGTGTAGGCACCGGGCTCGGGGCCGGAGTTACCCAAGTAAACTACCAATCTAGTTTACTAATTCCTTATAATGTCAGTTTAACTTTTATCTTTTCAAAGTTGCTTATCAAGTTATTTTAAGCTTGTTACTTTATGAAAACTTTTATTTATAGAGTCAGAAAACGCGCGAGAAAACGAAGAAAGGGTACAGGTCTACCATCTTTGGGTACGAGAAATCGACGACTCAAAGAGCTTGTTATCCAAAATAGCCTTCCATACACTTGCGGGGCTTCCCAAGTTAACGTTATTCAAGTAGAATTCGCTTGGATCAATAATCCACTCGACTGGCAAGTCTGGTTGAGATGGCTTTGGCGAATAGGAAGTCAAGAACGGAATTTGTGATTGTGGGTTAACAGCAAACGGGAATGGAAGCGGAAGCATTGAGTCTTCTGGGTCTTGAGCGGTAACTGGAGCTCTGTGTGGGGCTTGGAACGCGGTAGGCTCGAAGTGGTTGACAAGTCCGAAAAAGTATTGGAAGAAACCAAAGGGCAAGACGTCGCCGGCCGCAAAAGCAGTGGGATCAAATCTGTTTTCCTCAGCTGAGCGCTTGTAGCCTCCACCGTAAGTAACAGCACGGACTCCAACCTGATCACGCAAGTAGGTTGTGAACTGAGCACAGGTGGAACCACAGACTCCGTTACTGACAATAAGTACATTCTTTGGCAACCACCCCTTCTTGAGCTGTGCGGATGCTGGAATCGCCGGACATGCTTCTTGGTCCAAATTCGCCAAAAATCTGTTCGAGTTCATGTGTGGGTACCCCTTGATCTTTTGTCCAGGGTAAATAATTTGATTGGCGTAGTCGGTAACTCTGGTGCCGTTGAGAGTAGAAGCACTCAAAAAGAAGGCATCCGCGATTTCTGGACTTGCCATTACAATGTCCGAAAGAGGTTGAGTCAAGCGTGCTTGGTATTGAAGTGGTTTGAAGTTGGCTTTTGGGAACAGAAACTGGGAAAAAAAGCTTAGGCAAATCAAGTGAAGAAGGATACAAATTTGAGCTTACGTTCGCCATCTTCCATCCAGAGCATACAAGCCCTCCCCCGTTATTGGTAACATCAATAATCAACCTAGTTGCCCCCGCTTTCTCAAGGGCAAGAAGACCACTTGTCATATTCTTGATCCATTCGGCAATAATAATCGGTGCCTGGTCGTCTGGTGCGGAAAAAATTGCCGTTGGAAGAAAGTCTGCCATAACCCACACACCAGTCTTCTTGTCATCCAACAAGAAGTAAGCCGCGTTTTCATGAGATTGAAGAAGCTTTGCTCCCGCAATAACTGGCTTCACCGGACCTGGCAAGAGAGATCCAATAACAGTGCTACGAATTGGGTCAATTTTTCCTTTACTGGCTTTGTTGGCTGCTTCCAAGGCCTCTTGCGGGGGAGGAGGTGGTGGCACGCAGCTAGATTCATAATATTGTCCAGCACTGGTCAACTTGGCTGGGTCAGTGTTCAAGAGAGCAGCCCACTCAAATGTAAGCTCCTTGATGTCTCCATTGGCAAACTGGAATTCGTAAGTAGTTGGCTTTCTTGCGCGGCGTTGTCGAGTGAAAGAAAAGAAAACAGCTGTGTTGGTGTTGGGCCACTTGTATGATGGAAACATGGTGTTGAAACGAGCTTCTGGGGAGTGACCAATGCCATTGTTCAAGTCCGCAAACTCTTGCAAGTATTCCTGCTCAAAATGTCAAGATAATGATTGTAGCAGAAGAAAAAAAATAAAATCTCACAGTTGGATCTTGCTTGTTGATAGTGTTGATTCTGGCGCCGATGAAGTCCGATGGCTTAGAACCGGCAAAAGCCTTGGTCCAGAAAGTGTAGATTGGATCAGTTGAGTCCAGAGCCAACTTGTCAACGTAAAAGTGAGGACCATCGTCGGCAAAAACTGGAGAAATTTGAAAGGGCTGGTAGTATCTAAAGGCATCGAAACACAAAGGAACGTAGGCTACATGACCATCTTGAAGCTTTGCAAGAGTGTCTTTGATAGCATTCTGCATCTGGTATTCAGTACGAATCGCTGCGTTTGTGGTGATAGCGTCCAGCTCTTTGTAGAGATTGATGGCGCTTGGGTAGTACGGAGCGGTAGAGTGTTGAATGATGTCCTTGTATGGGTAGAAGTTGAAGTAACTCTTCAAGGCATCCACTTGAGCTTTCTTTCCAGCAGGTGATACGGTAAACAGATTGTAACATGCTTCGACGGCAGGGACGGAGTTCACGAAGGCTCCGTTGATTGGGTTCGCAACAAGGGCTGCACAAGGATCAACGGGAGCAGCACGAGCAGAAAGGGCCATAGGAAGAGTTTAGAAGCTTCTTGTCAGATTTGTCTGGCAGCTGTCTGCTCAATAAGCCCAGTATTTATATCATTTCTTGGTTTGGCGCACGTGATGGGATGGTGTAAATTCTGTTGCAACGCCACCCATCACCCATCACCACAATTATAATCGCCAGCGTTGTAAATCCATCAGATCGCTTTGGAGATAGTCAATGCGTAGACTAGCAGTATAGACTTCAAAGTTCCAACCATTTTATCACTCATGTGTCAACGAAATTTTTGCAAATGTGGCTGGCAAGATCTGACTGTTTCAGCTGCCAAAAGTCACTGACGGATTCAGCGTTTCCCAGACTCCCTGGAACTGATATGATATGGGAATTTCTTGGGTACTGGCCATGTGATTGTGTTCCTGAAACGGGCTATGGGAGATCAAAGCAAAATTATAAGTGGAGATCGGGCGTGATTCGGAACCCAACTGAAACACATAAGCGGTTTTTCTTGATATGCTGTGGGTGAATGCTAGGCTAGTTGAAGGACACTTAAATGGTGAATACTGCAACAAAAGAAACGTGAACACAAGTCCCCCAACCCAAGCCGTTAACTCCTATTTCGAAGCAATTTAAGTATAACTCTATAGTAGTCTGGAACCTCGACTCTTTCTCAAGTGAACTCTCAGTGGGCATTGTCGGAGTTAAGAATATTTTTGATCGCCTTCCAAATGGTGAAACATCACTCAATATTCATGTAATAGTAAAAAATGAACAGTAGATTATTTATTGAATAAAAGTATAGATCATAAAGTAATAATTGAATATTAAAAAAAAAAAGAAACCTCTGTTTTAATGGCTGACCAACGATTAACCCGTCTTCTGATTGAAGGTCGGCGATGTAAGGCCGCTCTTAAACCAGCAACTTATCGGCATATCTAAAAGAAGAAACAACTCAGTCTGGCGAAATCAAGAGATCCATGGACGCAATTGTAGTCGTTGTCCTCAAAGACCTCCACACCCTGAAACCAGTCTTCTTGTCCTCTCTTATTGCGTGGTAATTAATTCATTCACTGATAGCATCGCACTTTTGATCTTGCTGCTCTCTTTGCTGGTGGTGCCCTTTTACGAAAATAACGCAAAAACCAATCTCATTAGTATCACCGAGATTCCCATCAAAACAACTATTTACGGATGCTTGACGGGTCTTTTGAACCTACGAGACTCTGCGTTAGTGGGTTTGGTGGTTGAAGAAACCAGCAGAGCGTTGGAGGATGCTGTGAGAACGGGAGACTTCAAGTCCATGAAACTGCTGGTAAAAGAAATCTCTTTGATATTTGACTTGTGTCTTCTAACTTTTATCTGTTGTTTCTGTTGTTGTTTCTCAGTTGAGATATTTTGGAGAGTTGGTTAATGCGGGAGTTATCAACTGGAACGTCATACTTGGATCTCATCTCAAATATGCTCGTTGTCATCAGCTCTAATGGAGTGAAAGCCTCAATTAATCGACGCAATTGTGTCAGTCGTCTTGGGTGCTTTACCATGGGTTCGTTAAAATCAAACCACTTGGAACATCAACGTAAACCAATGCCGTCTGGGGAAAAAAAATAGGCATCATTTCATCTGTTCCAAAACGATCCTGAAGGACTTCAGAATATCATCAATACGATTGACGCATATATTAATCGTCGCCATGAATCCCTCCTATCTGGATCACTCGGTGAAGTCTTTGATGCTCTCAAAGTGTACCGCGACTGCCAACCCGATGAACCATATGTCCAAGTCGATGTTAGTCGCGTGCTTAAACGCTCTTTATACAGTTCATTAAAGTCCTGGGCGTACTCATAGAGACTTGAACACCTGTGGTCACAAATCCTGAACTTACAATCCAACAATTGGGATGAATGCCTTCTGATGCGGCCAGAGAACGCTCTCTTTGAAGAACTGTCCAAGGGAACGAAGCACGGAATCCGTGATTTCGCCATGCCACAGAATTTCCATTTGACTGATATTCCCGAACAAGAACCCTTGTTCTGGGTCTTTGATGACTCTGTCAACACGGAAGAGGTTGGCAGTTGCATAAAAAATCCTGCCTTCATTTAAATGTTTGTTGAACCAACAAAAAAAAATAACAACAGAGAATCCTCGCCGAACTCCCATCAACCTCCCAAATCGAACGCTTCATTCTCGACGACCTCACAACAGACACAATCCACCTCCTCAGCCACAACCACATTGAATGCTCCCACTTTCTCCTCAACATTGATAAATTCCACAAGGAAACGGATTACAACTTTTACCAGGCTGTTGTTGAGAACTTGATCCGCGAGTTGATCAAGTTGCCGCATAGTCAGGAATTGGGCATTTATTATGCCAGTTTGTTGTTTGATTTATGTAAAGGCGCGCCAGGGAAGGTTCCAAGTGCGATGGGAAGGGCAGTGAGGATAATTTTTTCTCGGCTGGATGGAAGTGCACCTGGGAATGGTGGTGGTATGGACGTGGAATGTGTCGGTAGATTGTCGGAATGGTTTTCGCATCATTTGAGTAACTTTAATTATACTTGGAAGTGGGCCGATTGGTGAGCATCATTTTTTTTTAGGATGAAGTGGGTTACTGAATACAATTGGGGTTTTTTTTAAAGGGCGCATGTATCAGAAGACGAAACAAGTGCCAAGTTCGCGTTTGTTCGTGAAACGTTGGAGCAAGAAGTTCGGCTTTCATACTACGATCGTATTCTAGGAACTATCCCTCCAGAATTCACTTCCAACAAGTCTATTTTCCCTGTTGTTGCGCCTTCGCATGTATTTAAGTATGGACCTGATTACCATTCTGGTGGTGCGTGTTTGTTTCATTTTTGAATATTATTTTTTTGGTTGCTCAAGTCATTGTTTTGGTGTATAGATGACGATTTCAATGCCCTCGTTGTCCGGCTGAACCGCCAAATGACAAACAAAGGAGACCACGACTCAGTAGTCAGCATTTTGGAAGATGTACACAGCCACCGCATTTCCATGCAATCGAATGTGATGGCTACAGAAGATTACTCCAAAGCCGGCGCATCCTGGGACCAAGACTCTGTCGTACGCGATATTTTTGTCCAAAACGTGTTGTTTTTGGGAACAAAGAGTTTCAGTCACTTTTTGAATGTTGTTGAAAGGTTAATTTTTTTTTGTTGAAAGCGCCGTGTTTAATTCTTTGGGACTCACCTCCACGATCATTATTTTAGATATGTCAAAATCTTGCAATTGATTAACTCGAATCCCGACGACAAGTATCAAACCGTTCAAATTATTGCCGCGTTTTGGAAAGAGAATCCGCAAAACTTGGAGATTTGTTTGGATAAACTCATGAACTACAGAGTTGTGGATCCACCCAGTATTATTTCTTGGGCTTTGGATATGCAGCTGTTGGATACAGAATATTCCAGGTTTTGAGGAACCTCTTCTTTTTTTTTGTATGGTTCTCTCGATATACTTATTTTTTTTGTCTTGTAGAGGATACGTTTGGTCAATTCTTCGAAATGTTGTTGGCAAAGTGAACTCCAAAGTATCTCAACTTCGAGAAAAACTGGGCGTGAATGCAATGGAAGGTGAGGAAAACAAACAAAAAAGAAGGAGACGTTGGCCAACCATTTTTTTTTTCAACCGCACTCACGTTATTAAACGTTTATGATATGTAGAGGACGACAATTCTCAAGAATCATTGGATGGGGCACTTCGCGATCAAAAGGCAGCATTCATTCTTCTCTTTCCAAAAGTTTCAAGTTTGTTTGAAGGCATTGCAAGAGTCTGGTGAAGTTCCAGGCACTTCAAGTAAATGGAGATGGATTGCTGGACAAATGAGAGTTTTTGGAAGAACAGTGAGTTGGATACATTGAATTTTTTTTTGTAAACACTGGTCACTGACTCGATCCAATCTACCCAATCCAGTTCCACAAGGAAATCAATCGTTTAAAGTTTACTTTGGAAGCTACTGCTTTCGTGGAGCCAGTTGAGCCAAATGTGCTCAAAATCTGGAATGAAATCAAGGCTGTTGGGGAGTTGCTTGTTAAGGCGTAAAGTGAATTCCAATAAAAACTATTATAACAGAGTGGATTTTTTTATTATTGAAAGCAGTTTTTCACTTTTCTTTGATGATTGTGAGGAAAGCAGTGTTTGGATCAGAGGGACTTCCAGTGAGAGTCTAAGACGATGAATTTTTGTTACTAAGAAGTGTATTCACCGCCGCAGCGGTGTTGAAAGCAGCAGTATAGAAGAACGATAAGAAGGAGATTCACCGCCTACGGTGGTGTGAGTGAAAAGGAGAAAAATTCACCGCCTTCGGCGGTATATAGAAAGAATATTCACCGCCTACGGCGGTGTAAAAAGAATATTCACCGCCTTCGGCGGTATGTAGAAAAATATTCACCGCCTTCGGCGGTATGTAAAAAGAATATTCACCGCCTACGGCGGTATCGAAAAAAAAAAGAAAGCATCCACCGCCTGCGGCGTGTTGATTCACCGCCTGCGGCGGTTTTGGTTCACGGTTCGTGTGACACTTACAGCCCCCAAGAAGCGAAGTAAAAGCACCGGCAAGACCAACCCAACCGGAATCAATCTGAATATACTCTAGTCCAGAGGCGGGCAAAATGACATCGACACCATCTTGCACGGTGGTGATCCATAATTTACCGCGTTCAATTTGCAGCGACTTGATATTCTTTTTCGCCACAGCGCTTTCCTCGCCCTTTCCAGACGCAGCGACTTTTTCCTCGAGTGCGAGTTTCTTGCTGTTGAGCTGCAGTTTGTAAATGTCGCCAGTCAGACTAAACACGAGAGCCAGCAGCCAGCATTTGAAGGCATTTGTCCCAATCTCTTTGATGTTGTTGAATTTGTGTATTCCAGCAGTATGGATCTGTGTGTCAAGGGTTCAAGAATCATCAACAGCCACCGGGAGAAAGCACGAGCCACGCACCCACTGGCACGTGTCGAAGGTCAGCCAGGCGGCCATGAAGACGCTCTTGAGGATCGTCGTCGCTTTGACGACAGCGTCCCTGAGAGACAGGCTCTTGACAATTCCGCGGAAGAACTCCAGCTGGCGCCCCGTGCGCATCACCTTGCGCGTGGCGCCCATCACTGCGATGAGTGCCGCAAGCTGCGCCAGCGCCTCCTTCGGCGCGCCACTCTGCTGGCAGCGGCTCAGCACAAAGCGCGCAAAGTACTGCACGAAGCGGTTGATGCGGTCGCGGCCAACAGTCGACGAGAGGAACTTGACGGCGGTGTCGGCCTGGTTTGTTGTTTGTTGTTTAGTGTTTGTTGTCGTTAGTGCTTCTTGTATACATACCAGTTCTCCACTCATTTTTCTTTCCTTTTTCTATCTTTTCTTTCCCATAACAACACGTAATCATCCGAAATTATATGAGACGCGTTGATTTTAATTCCTTTGTTTCAAACGACGTGAAACCATAAAGATCAGGGTGTGTCGTAAATAAATTAAAAAGATCCCATTATCATCATGCTCTTTCCATTCACTGCTCCTTCTTTGACCCGCGACCGCTAGCCTTTCCATCCACCTTGGTTGAAGAAGGAGCAAACCTCCGTCTAACACTATCAATCATTTTGTAAAACCAAAACAGATTAAGAGCATTCAGAATCGAATTCAGAACAAACAGAACCACTGCTCGTTCAACCGGTATTATATCAGCTTTACTATAGAGTTCATCTGTGTGTGTGTGTGTTTTTTTTTTTCAATGGTCACATCGTCTATGACAGAAACATGATTCAAAACTTACAAAACAAATCAAAGCTCGCATAAAGCCCAAACACAATCCTTGCCCCAAAAAACACAAACAGCAAAACAATTCCATTCACAAGCTGAAGCGTGCTCCCCGTAAGCCCCAATTTATCGCACATCCAGTGAATATTGAGGAACGGCGTTGACAACTCATACATGACAAAAACTGCTCCATAGTAAAAAAGAAACGGTTTGTATCCCAAGAAGAATACTGTAAATGCGGAGATCCCATGAACAATGAACCAAAAGTCTCCCGCCTGGATCGAAACATATGTATCCCAAATGAAATATCCTAGTTTCAATTCAATCTCAATGAGTGTGTATTTTCTTGTAGCAGAAATTTTCGACTGAATGGTTTAAACGAACCCAAGATGATTGCGATAACGTCTCCAGCATAGTGTGTATATCCAAACAGCTTATCATTATAGAGAACTGGATCATAGAACATTGGAACAGCCAGACTACACACTGTCACTGCATTCGTAAAGCTTGTTACTCTCATTCTGCAATCATTGACAATGAGTCAATCGTTCGAAAATGACAAAAACTAGCCAATAATCAACAAGTACCCAAAATCCCGCTGAGTATTCTAAATAAAGTCGTCAATCAATCGGCCCACACACACTCTTTCTCTCTTACCTTTGGCCATGTCTTGAAGGATGGGATGAGCTGCTTCGAAACCCAACGACTCGACAGGTACAAAAGATGCCACACAAGAGCAGCTCCAAGCATCACTTTCCAGTGGTCAGCCATCACCGGAACTCCCAGTGCATCAAAGAAAGCTTGCGCATCCATTGTTTTGTTGGACAGAGATTTCAACCAAAAAAAATAATTAAATAATAAGGTTTATCCGGGGCACAGAGGGGAACTGCTGCGGCATTTATCCGGACTGCTTCATCAATCGACAAGCCGTTTTTACAAATACGTTTTTTTCGTAAAACTCTGTTGTACATCAGAATATCCTCATACAAACTTAAAGAAATGTCCCTATAAAAAGAAAATCCCATCATCTTCCCCCACACACAACCAAACCCCCACTCAAATAGTCCTTACTCTCGCTTCTTGACTCCCTTCTTCGAAGACGAAAACCCACTATTTCCACTCTCTCCATACTGCTGAGTCTTGCCACCCGGCGCAAACCGCCTCCTCACGCTATCCACCATTTTATAAAACCAAAAAATGTTGAGCGCGTTCAAAACAAGATTCAACGAAGAATACGCAATCACAAGATGTAACGGGATTTTCTCGAATTCATTGTACATGGCGACTTTGTTCCCAATAAAAATACAAAATCAGCACACACACACACACACCACTGAGAAAAAAAAAGCGAGATGAAAAAAAAGAACAAACCATAAAACTCAACGCTAAAATACAAGCCAACCACAATCCTCGCCACAAAAAACACAATCAAGAGAATAATCCCATTCACAAGCTGCACCACGCTTCCCGTCCGTCCAAGCTTATCACACATCCAGTGGATATTCAAGAACGGCGTCGATAGTTCGTACATGATGAATACGGCGCCGTAGTACATGATGAAGGGTTTGAAACATAGGAAATACACCAGGAAGGCTGAGAGTCCGTGGACAATGAAGCCGGGATCGCCCATTTGAAGTGAGACGTATATATCCCAAATAAAATATCCTTTGTATTATGTTTTTGAATGATGAGATTTGGCGGGGGTTCTTTTGACTTTTTGATGTTTGTATCTCGCTCAACTCACCTAGGATAATCGCATTCACATCCCCAGCGTACTGTGTATAGCCCCATAGTTTGTTATTGTACAGTTCTGGGTCAATCAGAATCGGATACGATAGACTGCAGACTATTATGGCATTCAGAAACGACGAGAAGCGAATCCTTTACAAAAGTTCGTGGGGGCCAATAAGCAGTCAAGAAAACCTTCTCAGCAAATCTTACCCCCAATCCATTTTCCTCATCTAAACGAAAAGAGTGAGCACTTTGAATATCGGAATGATTTGTGTTTTTAAACCCACAACATACCTTGTCCCAAGTCTTGTACTGCTTAATATACCTCTCTGAAGCCCATCGACCCAGCAGAAACAGAAGATGCCAGCTGATTGCAGACCCAACGACTACTTTCCAGTGATTTGCAAGAAGTGGAACTCCAAGACTTTCAAGCATTATTGACTTTATTTTTTTTTTGTCTTTGTTTTTTTTTGCGAGAGAAATGAGTTTGAAAATCTGGTGTGTGCTTTGCATGAACGACGACACACTGACGGTCAGTGAAGTTGACATTGACCCAACTGCTTCCGTCAGCAGTTTCAAGAATGCTATTCGTGCAAATTGGGTGTCCTGTTTGTTGAAGGATATCGATGCATCAGACCTCACTCTCGTGAGACTGTACAAAGGGGTTGTCGGTGGGATGACCAAACGAGAGCTCAAACAATCCAAGGAGGCTCTCCAACTGGGAAATTATTTAAAGTCTCCAGAGCGAGCAAAGGATACGGTGTCCATCTTCAGTGATGCCCGTGGGGCCTGTCTCGTGAAGGATGAGTTGATATTCAAGGTTTTTCGTTTTGTTTGTTCTCTGCTCGCTTGACACTCAAAAAAGGCTTTGAAATACAACAGGTCATGAATACTATGGATCAAGTGTCATACTTTACAGACTCGCTCCCAGCAGAACTAGGCCATGTGTTGGTTCTCATTCCAATGCAGTCACGTACGCGAAATTGCAGTGATTTGATCTGGTTTCTGACACCCTCCCTTTTTTTTTGGCAAATAGCACCAACCAATTCTCGCCAGTTTCTCACCACGATGCAGGTTGAATGGAAGAAATCATTCGTAACTCGGCACTATTACCTTCCTGAAATGCAACTCTTCCACTTGGAATCAGATTATTTAAAAGAATCCGGATTAGTACCTGCAACCAAGCTTATTCTCTATTGTCGCAGCACGTTCCACGATCAATTTAATTTCCTCAAGAAACAAGTGATGGATAACGCTCATCTTGGCTGGATTCTTGGACCCCCGGGAACGGGGAAGTCGACCACCACTCTTGCATTCATTTCTGTGATTCCTACGCTTTGTCCAGGATGGAAAGTCACATGGATTCATTTGAGTCAGCTGAATTACCCCGTCTGTGTTCGCTTTGATGGTGCCGCGAAAGCGTCTTGTTTTATTCGAGACACCAACATCCATCTGCTTCGGTCTATATTAAATCAAATACCTGAGAACCATGCTGTGTTTGTCGATGGATTTGACTTCAACGGACTCAATCACGTTGATGTACTCCAGTGCTGTTACGCTTGGCGTAGTCAAAATCCAACAAGTAGGCGTCTCGTGTTTATCTGCTCCATGCTGTCTCGCAGCGAAACCAGCCTGGATGACGACTCAATACACTGTGTACAGGAATTCTTTGTTTATTCTTGGAAATTGGAGGAATACCTATCTTCTGCACAATTTGGTGATTTGATTGATGCTGTCAAGCAAAATCTAGACTCTTCAGTTTTAACGGCAATGCCATTATCGAATTCGTCTGAAATGTCTGATTTGTGCAATTCACCACCAGAAGAGCTTGTGATTTCAAAGTTTTATTTTGCCGGTGGGAACTCGAGGTTCATGTTTGATTACCAAACCGCCGTGGTGATTTCTTATCTTGAAGAGTCTGTTGATGAGGTACCAGATGTTCTTGTTTATCTAAAAAGAACTGTTGGAGATTGTTCCAACAATGTCGTCAATCGGTTGTTTGGTTGTTATTCAAATGATGGCATCAAACATCCCTTTATTGTGAGCAGATACGCTGCTACCCTGTTGGCTATACGAGACGGACCGGATTTGATTTCAAAGATAGCACGGGCGACTCGACACGACAGAATAGATGATTGGTTTTTAGAAATGTGGGTTTTCGCCAGTCTTCAAAACGGTGGTTTACAAGTATATCCAAAAACAATGAATGAGGGCGCTCTTGAGTTTGAATTTTGGGAGGAAGCACCAAGAATCCAAGCATTGGACCCGACAAACCTTGAATTCATTCCAAATGGTTCAAGTTGGTGGAAACCAACGAAATGGAGTCAAGGAGGATATGATGCAGTACTTATGGTAATCGATGGATACGATGATGTGCAAAGCAAACGCCGCGGGAGCATCACATTCATTCAAGTTACTTCTGGTGATACGCATTCCTTCAAAATTGAGGTTTTCCATCAGTTGTTGCAGGCTCTCACGAATTCGGAACATGGTTGCATCATTGATGATTTGAATATAATTTTTCTGGTGGAGAAGTCCAAGCTACAAACATTTCAGATTGGCAAAGTGACTGGGTCGGGTCTCTTGTGTGATTTCAAATGGCCGAAAGACAAAGAAACGGAGTTTGCAGCAGTTTATGGTGTTGACCGATTAGGCAATAAAACAACTTCCACCCAACCAGCATTTAAATTTTTGGATTCTTTCTTGAGTCATGCATTGGAGATGAGTTGTTAACTTGGGACCAAGTGGACTCGAAGTCTATTTGAGGAAACAAAGTGAAGTCGTGAATGTTCTTCCTTTGTGATCTCGCAAATTGATACCCCCAGATGAGTAGATTGCATGGAATGACAGACAAGGGTGTAGATATATTGAGGCATATTGTTTTATGCTCAGACCATGCATATTGTACGCTTTGCGAAGTGCAACGATATTAATTAAAAAAACTCGAAATCCATTTTTATATACTTCAACGAGCGTGAATAAATATCCATACAAGAGCTCTATCGTCTAAACGGCTCTCTTACCACAGGACTATCAGACCGATTACTACCAGACCGCGTTTTCATTGTCGGAAGTTTACTCGCCACACTCTTGTCACTTGAACTTCCATTTCCAGAACTAGAACCACTACTACTATTTCCGCGAATCTTGCCCATCGTTCTCGTTGCTGGTGGAATACAGGTTTCCGCCGCGGAAACCTTCTCAGCAGCAGCAGCTACAATCGGAGGCGCATTTTCCGATTGATCCACAGCACCACCTTCCACATCTTCCCCTCTCTCACATTCGAAGTCATCATTCTCTTCACCAGAACACGCTGTTGGGGAATCCTTGATAAAATGCTTCTTGAAAGCTTGTACGGGACTCGTGACAGGTTCAAAAGCAACTGTAGGGACTTGCCCGAGTTCCCGGAATTCATTCAACAAATCTTTATGATCCCTAGTTTTGACCCAATCCATTGGAACTCTATTTTTTTTAAAAAAAAATATAGTCAGCATTGTCTTCAAATCTCTTCGTTATCACACTCAACTGCAACTTCCGCTTTCGTGGAGTTTTCCCGGTTGGTTCATCTAGCGTCAGTCGTTTGCATTGGATTTCGTTCCGTGCTTGTGAAACTGTGTATTCTGCATCCATAAAGTACGTTTGCTTTGTCCCATCGTATGATTCAATCTACAAGCCATACAATATTTGTAAGGAGAAACACAACCCTCAAATTTAAAAACCAACCATATTCGTAAAAGTAGCTACTTCTTCACCAACACATTCATTAACTGCGGCAACACTATTGTCAATGCGGTCAAAAGCCTTGGCTGTTTCCCCCGCAATAGAGTCCAATTGAGAGTGCTGTTTCTCCAAGGATTGTTTTGCTTCTCTGATGGCAGTATTGTGACCCTCCCTCACTCCAGACATGCCCTTAAGTGTAGCTTCTTTCATTAACAATACACCCTTGTGAAACGTATCTTTCGACTCAGAAATAGCTGATTCTATGATTCCAAATTGAGATTCGGAAACCTGCACAAGAGTGGTTACAAAAAATTCCCGCAAGCCTGATTATCAAAAAAAGACAAAAACCTGAAAACCATCCCTAATACATGCAGCAACTGCAGCACTTTGGTTTTTTTATTGCCATTTCCGCGCTTTCGCGGGAAGCCATGTCTATCTTGTCGAATCTTCTCAACTATTTGCTAGAAATATCCTCGTTTCTTTCAATCGCTTCATTCATGCCATCAACCACAGATTTAACCAAACTCATCATTTCGAGACTCGGTTTTCAGCCGTGTACGTTCCAACAACTGAGATATTGCGCCTTAAAAGTTTGGCTTGGGCCATCGTTCTTGAAACAGTTTTTTGGGCATGCGGCTCGTTGTTCCAAGGCTTCATTGAGGGATCTCAGGGATTGTATCTTCATTAAAACATTGTGTTATTCTCAGTTTTCAAAAGTGGGCTTTCGGTAAATTTGAGAAACCCCTCCTACCTCGTTTTGCATTGATTCTATGCAAGTCTTGTACATGCTCTCATAGCTGGCTGTGTGCGTGCTCGTGTTTGCCTTCACGGCATTCATCAATCGGAAAAAGAATTCCCCATACCCTTGTGCCATTCTCGAGTCTACATGTTCCCCAATGACGAAAATGGTTGAAAGGGGTTTAGTTCATAGAACAGACAGGAAAATGACT
>JAIVFH010000433.1:0-20275 GCA_025765595.1 Obelidium mucronatum
CCGTAAAGAGCGAGACCCAAGTCGATGGCGATACCACCCATGGCCAACATCCAGGTCTCAACGGTAGCGTTCTTGGCAACCTTACCAGTAGACCAGAGGTCATGGACAGCAGCGAGTGGACCAATAGCGTTGGCAACGTCGTTGGAACCGTGAGCAAACGAAGCAAACGAAGCAGTCATGACTTGGAGGAAAGAGAACAAGAATTCCACCTTGTTGTCGTAAATAGTAGCGTGAGCGTGAGCTTCATGGGCATGTTCAGATTGAACACCCGCGACATCCATAAAAAGACCCTTTTTGGCAAGTTCGTAGGTACCTTGAAGCCCGTTCTTGATTGTGGAGACCACGTTCTTGGAATCAGTGTGTCCTTGACCAGCAGCAGGAGCAGGAGCGCCCTCCTTGTCAGCAACAATAAAGTCTCCAGCAACGGCAGCCGCTTGCTTCTCACCGTCTTCGAGGAGGTGTGGGGTAAATTGGGTCTTGAGTTCGAGTTCGAGTTTCTCGTTCTTTGGCTGAGTTGGGACGACAAAGATGTAGAAAAAGTGGTACCACTTCAAATCCTCTTCCTTCTCAAGCTTTCGGATAAAGTAAGGGATGGCGCAGACAAGACAAACAATAAGGACAACCGCGCACATCCCCCCAACAATTCCCATACAAAGCGCAACGTCACCAGAAACAGTCAATGGACCACCAAAAGTAGCAGCAGTGATCTTCAAGGTGGACTTTCCGTTCTTGGAAACAACGTAAAACGCCACAATGAAGGTTGTGACGACAAAGTAGACTGGGATCGCGTAGATTCCAGCGCGGAGTGGGTTCTTGGCTTTGAGGACAAACTGGCGAGTGAGACCGTAGATGAGAGCCGCGAGAAGAGCGGCGACAGCGGGGGAGATTAACCAGGACGCAACGATTTGGGCAACACCCTTGCCTTCCCAAGCCCAGTTAACAGCATCGGTTCCGTAAGCAGAGATACCGACACCGATGATGGCACCGACGATCGAGTGGGTGGTGGAAACGGGCCATCCGAAACGGGTGGCAGTCATGACCCAGGTGGAAGATCCAATCAGGGCGCACATAAAAGCGCTCATGAGCAAATCTTGGCGCTTGTCGAACATGGAAAGGGCAATGATACCGTCCTTGATGGTTCCAGTGGTGGACGCACCGAGGGCGATGGCACCAATGAATTCAGTGAAGATGGCGATGCAACAGGCTTGCCACAGCTTCAAGGATCGGGATCCGACAGAAGTGGCGAAGGAGTTGGCGACATCGTTGGCACCTGAATAGCACGCATTGAAAGAGATATGAATTAGTCGAGATGCAATGGAATTCAAGAGCGGGCTTTAATACCAATGGCGTATGCATCGAGGAAGGAGAATGCAACGGTGAGGGCAAAGATCCAGGTGTAGGAGTGAACTGGAATCGGAGTCGGAGCCATGTTTTTTTTCTTTTCTTTTCAAGAAGGGAATGAGTCAATTCCCCTTTTTATTTTTTTCAAATTTTTCAGAAGGCACGCGCTCTAATTGCATTGGCACGCGCCTTTTGGACTCTGCCGAAAAAATCTCATTCCAAAAAAAGCCGTGTTTCGCTGATATGCTTCATTTAACAAGCCGGATAATATCAGGAAAGAGCTTGAAAGATCATCAGATTCCACGCAGCACTTTTGAAGTTTTGGTTGTGTTGTTTTTCACGCCGAGGTGCGGGTAGATGACTAAGCCAACGCTTGGCCGGTAATCTACTAATCAAAAAATACAAAAAAAGACAGATATCAGAAAACGACGGCAAACCGATTTATTCCGTCTAGGTTTCACACAAAAATTATCAACTAGCGTTTCGTTCGAAATCTGGAAGTTCATACAGGTAATTAAGTTATAATAAAAACTATGTTTACTTTTATTCTAAATTATCCAACAAAAGAAATAGACTTCTGCATAGGGTAGTTGTTTCTTGTTTTCTTTTCTTTTACTTGTTGAAGCTTGGTCCACGAGTGAGGAGCGCGTAGAGGCATCCAGCAGAAACACCAGCAACTGGAAGCGTAAGCAACCAAGAGAACAGAGTCCAAGAAACCATCTTCCAGTTAATAGCCTTGGCAGTACCGTTCATAAGACCGACACCAATAGTAGCACCAACGATACATTGAGTAGTAGAAACTGGGAGAGCCAAGAAGGAGGCAGAAATGACGGAAAGAGCGGCACCGAGTTCCATGGCGAAACCACGGGATGGGGAGTGGTAAGTCAAGTTGTTACCCAAGTTGATCATGATTCTCCAGCCGTAGAGAGCGAGACCCAAGTCGATGGCGATACCACCCATGGCCAACATCCAGGTTTCGACGGTGGCGTTCTTGGCGACCTTACCGGTAGACCAGAGGTCGTGGACGGCAGCGAGGGGACCAATAGCGTTGGCAACATCATTGGAACCGTGAGCAAACGAAGCAAAAGAAGCAGTCATGACTTGGAGGAAAGAGAACAAGAATTCCACCTTGTTGTCGTAAATAGTAGCGTGACCGTGAGCACTTTGAGCATTCTCAGACTGAACGGAAGCAACATCCATAAAGAGACCCTTTTTGGCAAGTTCGTAGGTACCTTGAAGACCATTCTTGATTGTGGAGACCACGTTCTTGGAGTCGGTTTGGCCGTCGGCAACGTGCACTTTTTGTTCAGTGTCTGCAGTTGGGATAACCTTTTCACCGTCTTCGAGGAGGTGTGGGGTGAATTGGGCCTTGAGGTCGTGTTCGAGCTTCTCGTTCTTTGGTTGAGTTGGAACGGCGAAAATGTAAAAGAAGTGGTGCCACTTCAAGTCTTCTTCCTTTTCGAGTTTACGGATAAAGTAAGGGATGGCGCAGACGACACAGACGAGGAGGACGAACGCGGACATTCCTCCGACGATTCCCATACAGAGAGCGACATCACCGGCAACAGTCAATGGACCACCGAAAGTGGCGGCGGTGATCTTCAAGGTGGACTTTCCGTTCTTGGAGACAACGTAGAAACCGACAATGAAGGTGGTGACGACAAAGTAGACTGGGATCGCGTAGATTCCGGCACGGAGTGGGTTCTTGGCCTTGAGGACAAATTGGCGGGTGAGTCCGTAGATACCGGCGGCGAGGATGGCAGCGACGGCTGGGGAGATCAACCAGGAAGCAACAATCTGGGCAACACCCTTGCCTTCCCAAGCCCAGTTGACGGCATCGGTTCCGTAAGCAGAGATACCGACACCAATAAGGGCACCGACAATAGAGTGAGTAGTGGAAACAGGCCATCCGAAACGGGTGGCAATCATAACCCATGTGGAGGATCCAATCAAGGCACACATGAATGCAGCCATGAGCAGATCTTGACGCTTGTCAAACAGAGCCAAAGCAATGATACCGTCCTTGATGGTTCCGGTGGTGGAAGCACCGAGAGCGATAGCTCCAATGAATTCAGTGAAGATGGCAATGCAACAAGCTTGCCACAGCTTCAAGGATCGGGAACCGACAGAAGTGGCGAAGGAGTTGGCAACATCGTTGGCACCTATAGACACAAGCAAATCAAATTGGTGTTAAAATTCGCTCTTGCAATCAATATTGCTCTTCTGCAATTTTACCGATGGCGTAGGCATCGAGGAAAGAGAAGGCAACAGTGAGACCGAAGATCCAGGTGTAGGAGTGAACTGGGATTGGAACTGGAGGCATATGTGTCTTTTTTTTTCAGAGAAGTTCTTCTGCTATTTTCCCAGGCTTGGGTGATTCGCGATTAAATAGCAAATATTTTGGGCACGCGCTGCAACGAGGCACGCGTTTAGAAAAATTGATTAAAATGCGAAATTTTTATTGGTGGGCTTTAATGTATTTACTCAAGAAGGCGAACACCTCCATCATGCAAGGATTGTTTCTAATATTACATGTTTTAAAAAAATGTTAGCTGTTTATGGGAGCCAAATATCTTTATTGTGACGTCGAGATCTCGTTGGAATGAGGCCACGCAGCCATACAGGGCATGCAAGTCTAAAAAAGGTTCAAAGATACTACATATCACAAACAGGGGTTTTGTCATAAATAATCTGTTTCAAAGGAATATCAGTATATACTGAACACTGTCGTTGGTCTTGTTGAAAACGTAGTATGTCCTTCTGTCAATTGGAATGGCAACCCAAGATATTTCTTTCATGCGACAAGTTTCCTTTGGATTCACGCGTTTCTAAACATGCCACTGGAAACGGGTTTGACTTTTTTCAGTGATAGGACAAAGCATTTGGCATGTCACGATGAGAGACACAAGGCGAAGTCGTTTGGGTTTCCACTATTTGCTCACTCCGTTTCTCTATTGGCGTATTGTTAATTAACTCAGTTTTTAGGTTACTCTGTGCCTCGTCTGTGTTGAACTACTTGAGTGTTGTGTCGTCATGGACCAACATGGATTGTGAGTCACAGGATGTTACACAAATACACTTCAACAACATATTGGCTGCCACCCTATCCAGCTTATTTGCTAAATAACAGATACTGTCTGTGCTTGTATGAGCTCTCATGGCTCTGACGGAGATGCTGGGGGCTGTCCTTCATATATTGGTTGGGTTTGTAGATTCAGATTCTCGTGGTCCGAATCTGATTTTGTAAAAAAGAGGGTCAAGACTACTGATTTGGCAACGAATTTTTTCTTTTTTTGAAGTGAGTGGAAGTCAAAGTCCGCTGCCAGAATTATTGTCATATGGACCACAAGATCTGGAATTCAAACACACATTTCAAACTCAAAACAAGTTGATTCCGCATGAAGCTGAAGCGTATGACATTGGTTCTAGTCTCAGTCTATGTCAATTGGAGTGACAAGATCGCAGTCGCTCTCTCTTTCTCTCTGTTGTCAAAGCATTGAAACGTTACACGGATCTTTTGGATAAAGAAAGAGAGATACATGGTTCCTTTTCTCTCGGAGCCACAAACCTGGTAACCCGTAAGACAGACCGTGGATTGTTTGCATTCTTGAGATATTTATCCGACACTTTTTCAACATTTTTCCGGAAATCCAATCCAATGCAGCGGCTGCCACCCGAGGTTCAGCTCCTAGTGCGGCTGCAGCTCCCGATCAACGGCACGCTGCGGCTCGCGGCGCTCGGACTGCCGCACAGCGCGCTCAGCGGCGGACTGCTGTCGGGCGTGGGGCTTGTGCGGGCGCACATTGCGCACGGACTGGCGCGCGCCGGCGACGACTGGCGGCGGTTCGTTGCGGCGAATGGGCTCGGCGACGCGGGCGCGTGGGCGGCGCTGCCGCTGGCGTACCAGGCGCTGCTGCTGGCGGCGGCGCTCGAGTCCGAGTGTGACTCAGAGTGCGCCTTCGCGCCGTCGCACGAAAAGGCCGCCGCCGTCGCGTCTCTCCTCCTGGCGCTTCCCGCCCGCGCGTGCCAAGCCGACGCGCTGCTCGTCTGGACGGCCGCCGGCGGCCACTGGGCGGCTGCCAGGCTCGTGCTGGCGCAGCCGGGGATCGATGCGGGGACGCGCGGCTGTCTGGCGCTGCGGGCGGCGCTCAAGGCCGGCCGCCTGGACATTGTGCGGCTGCTGGTCGAGGACCACAAGCAGGATGCGGCAATGAGTCACAACCTGCCGCTGCTGATTGCCGTCCAAAGCGGCCATGAAGAACTGGTGCGCTATCTGATTAAACTAGACGCTGTGGATCCTACGGATGAGCACTGTCGGGCGGTTGTGGCGGCCGTTTCCAACCTGGACGGCAGAATATGCAGAGTGCTTCTTCAGAGCAACAAGATTGGCCCCTTACTCCTGCTGAAAATATGCATTCAAACTTTTATCGCTTACTTGAATGCAAAAGTCGGTCCTGCCTTTCTGTTTTCGTTTATATGCTTCTACTTTTGTTCAAAGTCCTGATTTCATTTATTTATCGATATGTTATTATTCCCCTCCTCTACATTAATGTAAACACTTGAAAAAGTAAATCTAATTATAATGATACATGTATTATATAGTCTATATGACTTTACACTCTACTCGCTTCTTCTCAAATCTGCAACCAAAAACTCATGCAACAATCGGCCCCCTTCCTCCCCCACAAGAACCTGACATTCCTCCAAATCCATTTTTGCAATCGCAGCGATCGATTCCACGCGTCTCATGATGTTCCTATAATTCTTGGAAGTAATGCCTGGAAGTGATCGAATCATGTCGGACGGCGTGATGCTGAAAACACTATCTATCGGTTCTCCGCTTTCGATTCCTAAACTCATTGCATCTTCCATTGAAGGTTCTTTTTGGTCTTTCTGGAAAAAAGAGTTTTTTTTTTTTTTTTTTTGGTTTTATGACTAACTCTCTTTGAAAAAAACAAAGCACAACTCACCTTTAAATCTTCAAAGATTTCTGCAGTCGCTGCTGGACTACTACTCCAAATAATCCTCAATTTCGGAAACGTAATCGCCAATAAAGCCAACTTGGAATTCAAATCCTCATCCTCCCTACTATTCCCGTTGTTGTTGTTATTGTTACTAGAATCCGTTTTCACTGCTGTCCCCAATGCAAACGCTTTCCCCTGCGCGAATTCAATCAAGAGCACGGGAATCGGGTAATGCAGACACATTGCTTCTGCTTGTGTATAAAGCCGTCCCGATTTAAACGATCCAACTAAATCAGGGATCGATTTCCGTTCAACGCAGATTTGTGGTGTGAGTATGTAATCTCCTACTTCGAGAGTACATGGCCGGATTTTCATGCGGCGGGAGTGGAGGAGGGAGGGGAGGGCGGAACGGAATTCTCGGACATCCACAATCACCTTTTTTTTTATGATGACATTATTTGTTATTACTAATAACCGGGAAACAAATATCATTAAAAAAAATACCTGGTTTGAGTCTGCTGCGGCAATCATTTGACCTCCTGCTGCACGTGTATCAATGTTTCTCCAAAAGAGATCTTCTGGATCAACAACGCGACCATCCTGGTCTATCGGAATAGCCATATTCTAGTAAGAGAGTCTTTAGAAGAAAGTAAGAAAAAAATATCCACAAAAAAAAAGAGACTCAAACAGCTTTCTCTCGAATCAGTTTCTCAAACGCATCCTTTTCTTTTCGTAGTGAAGTCAAATATTTCTGTTCCTCAATTGAATTATCATAAATCATAAAGTATACGGATAAGTCTGGTTTTCCTTTGTTCTGTGCGTGGTAAACCTATGTGTTTTTTTTTGTTGTGTGTCACTATAAAGCTATACCAAATAAAATAAAAAGTAAAAAAAAAAAAAAAAACAACCTCTAATCTTCGAATATATGCGGTATCCACATCATACATGATGACAGTCGACGGCTTCAAAACTTCAAGCATCCTGCTATCATCATCTCCATTTGTCATGTATCCACCACTGGGGCTTAAAATGGATGTGCAATAAGGTCGGATAATGATTGCCGGTGCCGTTGATAACTCTACAACTCCAAAGTGTGAGTTGAATTCGGCTGTATCCAGGGGCGCTGAAGGGTCCATATATCTCTTTCCAAAAATGTCGATTGCAGGTCCAGTAGATCCCTTTTCACGAGGAAACGAGTCTTGGTCAAGTCTGCAAAGAAACACCACCAAAGAATAGCAAAAAGGTAAGGTTTTGTAAGCGCTCAAGGTCCTCCACAAAAAAAGGAACGGGCTGCCAAACAAAAAAAGCTCTTACAGGTCTGATTGATCGCCATCGATGCCTTCGACACTACTACTACCATCACCGAGGGCTCTAGAAATCGAATCAATCTCGCGGTTCGCTGCTGCCCCTCCAGCACCACCACCACGTAGCCTTCGTCGTGACTGAAGTGAAGCTCCTGCAGCCACGCCTCTCCCACTACCGCTTGAAGCTCCTCTAGAGAACCCACCGCCACGAGACCCAACCACGCCCCCACGAAGATTCCCACCGGCTGTCCCACCGCCTCGACCGCGGTTCCCATTGTTATTGTTTCGGAATTTCTTGAAGCGAATGTTCCGCTCGACGTTTGAAACGCTTCCTTTCCATTTGAAGTAGTTGGAGACTTGTTTCGCCATCAAGGATTTGGCGCCTTTGGTGCTGAATGGCAGTGTGGCTGCTGTTGTTTGTGCTGGTGTTGTTGCTGGGTTGTTGATTGTGGATGATGATGAGGGTGGCTGGATCGTTGTTTTGGTTGCGCTTGCAGTGGTACTGCCGCCTCGTTGGCGGCGGCGGGATTGAGTGTTTGCAGGACGCGGGGCTGCTGGTTGTGGGGGTGGAGGGGTTTCTTCGTCATCTGAAAACATTATGGTGCTACGGGTTCTTTTTTTGGAGTTGGATGTTGCTGTTGTTGCTGATGTCATTGTAGCTTTGTTGAAGATATGGTTTGAGAGAATTTCGGAAAGCTGGGTACATGTTCTTTCGCCGTGAACCATGATCAAGATTGGTCCACATTCTGGCCAAAAAAAAATCGGAAACGGGAGGTATTAAAACACATACATCAAAAAAAAAAAAAAGGAAAGGTAATGGGAAAAATAAAAAAAACCCCAATTATACCTCCTTCACCAGCGGCATGATTTCGTTTCATAACAATCTCCTTGACTAAATCACGTATCGCTGACCATTTCGGTTGTTCCTCTGCAACGATTTCGATTCCTTCAGGAATATACAAGTTTGTGGATGCGGTTCCGAAACGGATTGTATTCCGAGATGCAACTGCGGCGGCGGTTGCTGCTGCTGCTGTTGCTGTTGCTGTCTCTTCCGTGTTACCAGCGCCTGCAACTTTTCGAAAGACACGTTTCTTTGCAGTTGAAAAAACAATATCGGTCGCGTCGTAGAACAACCAAGGACTCACAGAGGCGTCTGTACGTGAAGTTTGGAGTGGATCCAACGCGTTGGCGGCTTGTATTGATTCGAGGAAGGAGTAGAACGCCACGCAGTCGTATGTAGTTAAATACCTTTGTTTTTTAAAACACAAAAAAAAGGGGGGAGAATGAATACGGTTACTCATTTTTTTCTATACATGATTGTATAAACCCCAATGATTCTATATTATTTACCCCAAGAGTCGCCGTAACGTTGAAATATCACTCACAATCTGCTTCGTGCGTAACCCAACTCGATGCCAAATGGGATCAAGCTGCATTTTCAAGAGTTGTTCAAAGGATGCGAATAGTGCGTGTTCAACTGAGAGTTCATCTGGATCCACCTAATTTTTTTTTGCCTTTTTAGAATCAGCATTTTCTATGTGTTGGGAATCGAAGTTTATGTGCATATTTACAAAGCGGTGAGCCCGTTTGATTTCTAAAATGCTTTCATTAATGCAATCAATGATCGCGGCTTGTATGTCGGCCATATTTTTCGTCATTGGAACGCGTATCTGATGTACAGAAATGGGCGGGACAGCGTCAATCGTTTCTTGTATTTCCAAATGAAATCTTGATCAGAGTGTTTAGGTAAATATGGGTATAAAGCGGTTGAGAAAAAAAAAGGGGGGGAGTAAGAACCTTGGCCAGAAAAACACTTTCCGCAGATACAACAACTTCATTGTCTTTTCGAGTTTCCATAAAACCCCTGTATTCGTCAAGGACTCTGGTGATTCCGAAAACGCGCGGATAAACGCAACCTTGTTGGATTCACGTAAAAGTCTCAGAATAAAGGCTTCTGTTGAAGTTTCTGTGATGCTAAAAAAAAAAACCGGTGGTGGATAATTGTGACTTTTGAGTAAAGACAGAGATTGTAGCTTGGATATTCGCAACAGAACGAACCGATGTGCGTGACAAACGAGAACTCCTGTTACCAGATGTAATGGAACAACACCATTCAGTATATCCACTACTAGAATCCGAGACGTGCAGCTAATCACCCCGCCACCCAAATACCGCAACTTTCGAGTTGGCGCCGGAGTTTCATTCGCGATTGCGCAAAGCGATAGAGGTGGATCAGTAGTAGCTTCTCGCTGCCGAGCATCAGTGAACAAAGCCTCTGTTTCTTCGGTGGAGCAATTTAAAAGAAGAACGAGATTCGAAGGCGTTGCGTGGATCTTTATGAATTGGCCAAGGACTGTTTTGTGCAGAGAGAGGCCTCGTGCGGAAACAATGAATCCGTCGGAAGCTTCCTTGTCTCGATGTTGCAATAAGTCATCTGTATTGCTGCTGTCGCTTTCGTTGTTTTGAGGTTCTGTCAATGGCGGGAGTAGCTGGAGAGCCATGGATTGGTGGAACGGAAGCATCTCTTCGATGATATAAATATTAATAATAATCCGAAATGGCATTACTGTTTGTATTTATTTATTAAAGATCGCGCTGTTTCACTGGATCATTCTTGTTGATTGCACCCCTTTTGTTTATGAAGGAGTCTGGGTCTTGAAAGAAATCTCCTCTATGACTGGGACGATTAAAGGCCCGTCTTTCAGCAAACGCTCTTTTCACGCGATTGCTTCGACGGTGGTCATGTGGACTTCCGTTGGTGTGGTCTATGCGTATAATCAGATTCTCAGTTCTCAAGATTCTGCAAGTCTCACTTACCAGAATCAGCAGAAACCAACGCAATTAAAATACAGATAAGGATCACAATCGTTGATATAAACTGGTTTGCTTTCATATATTCTCGCGTTTGATGTAAATCCTCAAACAGAAAGCCCACACTCACATAGAGAAAACAAATCAAAAAAGTCAAATAAAAAATAGCACATAAAAAAAAAAGAATCTACTACAAGTTCACGCTTGCTAGTAGTTTTTCACAGACTTCCTTGTAGTCAGTGGAAGAACCACTCAAACGCTTGAAACGCAGACCAAACAAACTCTTTAACCTTGGCAGCTTGCATACTTCCATTTCAAACTTTACAGGTTCTGGTTTTCCGGTAAATGTGCATTCGAGCAGGTACCGCGTGACGACGGTGTGAGTAATGTTTAGCTTTCCGCACGCCGCCACGACTTCAGCAATGATATCGTCTGGCTGCTTTGAGCTTGTAGTGTTTGAGTTGAAGGTGAAGCGCAGCGACCGCGGCTTGTTTGCATCGTCCCCGCGAGGGATTCCCGCCTGCGAGGCAGTCAGTTCGAGGGTGGCGCCGCTTTCGCCGACTGCTTCGAGTTGTTCTTTTTGGTCCTTTTGGACTGCCGCTGTTTGTCCGCCGCCTGCGCCCTGCGGCACGGCGTCGCTGCGGCGCCTGAGGCCGATGCCCTGGCCGACGTTGCGAATCATTCCGACGATTGTTTCGCCGCGCCGGCGGCCGTCGTCGGCGCCCGCCGTGTTCGACGTGTTCGCGGTCGCACTCGCGGTATTCGCATTCACGGTATTCGAAGTATTCGACACGTTCGAAGTATTCACCGCGTTTGCGTTCAGCCGCGACTCGGCGTCGGCCTTCTTGTCGCCGACGCCGCCGCCTTCTTCGTCCGCCAGCTTCTGCGCGTCCGCCTCGGAGCCGACCGTGAAGCGCCGCGTGCGCTGCTCGGCGACCTTCAGAGCGTCTTTCTTGGGCCGCAGGTTGAGGTTCGGCAGCCCACCGACGGCGTCTTGCTCGTCACTGGTCGCCTGCGAAGGCAGCGCTGCTGTCGCAGAGTGCGCTCCTTCCGTGGGGGAGGCAAGCGGGGGCGACAGGGATGTGTTGACTGTGGGCACACCTCCTGCCACAGGAGTCTCCGTGTTCCGTCGGCTGTGTGTGTACTTCTCAAAGTAGAGGAGGTAGTATATCGCTGCCGTGTCATCGAACTTGTTTTCCCGCAACGCCTTTAGAATCGTTTCACGGTCGATATTGTGTTTGGTCTCCATCGTCTTGATGACCATTTCGTCTTCCTCCACTGTATTGGACATGTCGCTGGAAATTGGTGAATCCGGATATGAATCGTTGATCCAACTGTCGTCAATCAAAAGATCGAGAGAAGACCGCTTGTATGGGTCTCGTACCAAAAACTTTCGCAACAACTTTTCGCATTCTGATGAAAATTTACGAGTTACTGTTGACCCATGTACACGTTCAAACTTACGATCAGACAGATAAAACGGTATTCTGTACTTTCCACGACACACGGATTCTCTCATTTCTTGAAGATTCTTTCCGTCAAAGGGAAGACATCCTGTTGTCAAGACATATAGAATTACCCCCAAACTCCAAATATCCACTTCAGGTCCCACATATTTTCTTCCTTGAAACAATTCAGGAGCAGCATATCTAATTATTATCCATTGTATTGTTGTTAGATCAAGTATTTTCACTGCCGCAAGTACTCACGGAGGAGAACCACAAAATGTTTCGAGTTTCCCATCCGGATCGAAATGATTACTAAATCCAAAATCAGCAATTTTTATATCCAAGTTTGCATCCAGAAGAAGGTTCTCTGCCTTTGGTTGTTTTGTGTTTAGTCTCCCATCAAAATCCAATACACCTTTAATTTACCTTCAAATCCCGATGAATCACCCTCTTCTTATGACAATAACTAACCGCACTCAAAATCTGCCGAAATTTAGCCCTCGCCTCCTTCTCCTTCATTTTCCCATGCACAACCAAATAGTCGTACAACTCCCCGCCCGACGCGTACTCCATCACAAGAAAAACTGTATATTTCGTTTCAATGACTTCATAGAGTTTCACAATGTTGGGATGGTTCAGCATCTTCATGATTCGCACTTCGCGATATAGTTTCCCGAGTTTCTTGTCGTCGAGGGTTGTTTTGTCTATTACTTTGATGGCCACCTTTTTTTATTTGGTTGTCGGTGTTTATTTTTTTTTGTGGTGTGTATAATGTGTTGAGTTCAAACAAGTTAACGAAAAACACCAGTACTACTTACTTCTCCCCCCGTAACCTTATGTTTCGCCAACTTCACTTTGGCAAAGTTTCCTTCTCCAACAGTCTTTTGGAACACATAGTTTCCGATTCCTGGGAGTTGGAAATCCGGGTTATTCGTGTCATCCTTATCGCGTCGTTTCGATGAGGAGGATTGTTTTGTTGATGTTGTTGCTGCTGCCATATCTTTTTTTTGATATATATGTTATGAACTTTGGTCAATGGTATATATAATTCTAGTTTGTGATGGGTGTGTTCCCTTTTTTTTTGTTTGAGAAAAAAGGAAACAATGGAAGCTTCTTTTCTTTCCACAGAGTTGACGACGATATAGATGTATTGGAATTAGCTTGGGAAAATCTAAGTTTAGCTTGGGAACGGGTAAGAAAAAACTTGACATTAGCATGAAAAGGGGGGATAATTGGAATGGATAGAAAAAAAATGCGATACAGGTAAGATATTTATTGCTTATAATAATAATTCCTATTTTATTTTGTTGTTTACTCTACTTTTTAAAAAGTCCGTTTTACATTCCTTCTCATTAAAAAAAAACGTCCAAAACCAAAAACAACACTCGAAGCAGTAATAAGGGGGGAAACAAGTAATAATACAGATGGTGATATACCAAAAAAAAAAAAAATAATCATACAAATCCCAAAAGGGGTATACATTGCTTTTAAAAAGCAATGACCAATTATAAGAGGGAAGAGGTATAAGGTGAAAAAGAAATAATAAAGTGCATATGGCAAAAAAAAAAAAAAAAAAAAGAGGAAGAAGCGACCAAAAACGGCACAATCGCGCAACACCATTAGACTACTACCCAAAATAAAACGAAACCAAAAAAGAACACCCACGTAATTTTCAATACCCAAAAAAGCCAAAAAAAAAGGGAGCAAGATCGACCACTTTGAGCTGGTTCAAACATCCATATCAACCAACTTCAAAGCATCCTTCAACCCTTTCGGACTGAACGGTTTAAACAAAATCTGTGACACCCCCACGGCATTATACCGCTCCATATCCATAGGCAAAACAGGAACCCCACTCAACACAATCACTCTCGCATTAACATCGAGACTCGACTTTAATTGCTGGATAATTTGGACTCCTTCCTTTTGCTGGAGTGTGATATCAAGCATCACCAAATCATATGTTTTCTTTGGGGCAAGCGAGTTGTCGTTTGTTGCTCCTGCTGTGGTTGCCGTTGTGTTGGTCGAGTTGTAAGTCGCGTACAAGTCTTCCCACGTTGGGGATATAAAGTCACAGGATATATTAAAGATTGTAAAATGGGTTCCAATGATTTGACGGTATACAGCGTGTTGCTCGATTACAAGGGATCGGTATTTTGGATTAGAGAGGTGTTTCTGTTTGTAAACTGGCGCAACGGATTCATATATGGCAGGCATGTTCAAACTGGTCGCTCCCTGCATGGGATGGGCACTCAATGGATTGAGTGGTGGCGATATATGGGTTCCAGCATTTCGGGAATGCAAGTGCTGTTGTTGTTGATGTTGCTGTTGGCGTGGGTGGTGGCTGTATTGTTGATGTTGCTGTTGGTTCGATGATGGGAATGGGTTTTGTGGCATGTAGTCTGGCTGGTTTGCAAGGTACTGTAGAATCATATTTACATCACCGTTTATATCTTCAATATTACTGAATGGCGAATTGCCGCCTTCACTGCTAGAGGAAGCTCCAGCGGGAGTTCCATATTGAGGCATCATAGGCATGGGGAGTTGAGGAGACATTGCATGGTTACTGTTGCTGTTCACGGAAAGATTCATCAGTTGTTGGTGAGTTGGTTGAAGCATGGGTGACGCGGATTGTTGAGACGACAGGCTTTGTGATCTCTGAAGGAGGTGGCGGTGGGACGACTGCGATGGCATAGCTAGTTGCATGCCCGGAGGCGGGTTGTTTCGAATCATTTGAAGCATTTGCCGCTTTTGATAGCTCCCAACTGGTGGAGTTAACGGTTAAGCCGAATTAGTGGAGGTTTAATTTTGTCGACATCGAAGAAGCACGCACCAACACCATTATTAGTTTCAACACGCGATAAATCTTGCATGACTTGATCTTGCCAAGCGACAATTGTCTTCAAAAACTTCATTTCCTAGAAAAAAACAGGTTCAGAAAAAAAAATACCCCAAATTAAATACCCCCCAAAAAAAGACAACAAACAAAGACATACATTTTTCAAATTATCATAATCTTGATTCACTTGCGACAGCTGGATTTGGGCTTTTTGCTGCACCGATTCCAACTCACGGACCTTGCTATCCAGCCTTTTGATTAAAGCAAACGACTGTTGCTCCGCTGCCATGGCAGCAGCTC
This sequence comes from Obelidium mucronatum, assembly GCA_025765595.1. Classification (NCBI taxonomy): domain Eukaryota; kingdom Fungi; phylum Chytridiomycota; class Chytridiomycetes; order Chytridiales; family Chytriomycetaceae; genus Obelidium; species Obelidium mucronatum. The sequence goes on from JAIVFH010000433.1 coordinate 15,008, forward strand.
CATCAATATATTGATTGGTGTATGCTTCATTTTTCAAAATAACATCATTGGATCGAGAGCCGATCTCATCGGAGTCCAATCGTTTAACAGGTACTTTCTTGCGCGAGATATCTCTGAGCAAATCCGGGCGATCTTTCATAAAAGAGGGATGCTTGAATTCAGAAGACTGTTGGTTTTGGGTGGGTGCCCCCAAGAAAGAGAAGTTTTTTAAGTTTGGAACCCAATCATAGAGAAAAGAATAAAAAAAAAAAGGAAGCAACCAATGACGCACCATCTCCCCATACAACCGCGTAGACAGTTCTGTCACCTTCACTTTATGAAAATCATACTTGTTGAGCTGGCGAACAAAGCTTTGAAAATTCTTGTGTTTGAAAAGTCGCGGTAGCACAGAGACTGCGAATTCGTTGGAGTCTGACACGATAAAAGAGTCGCCCGCTGTTGACCATTTTATTTGATCAGGGTATTCTTGGTCTTGGATAGCCCTAAAAAACCCCGATCGTGGTTGGGGGGGATGTGTTGGATCGGTGATTAATAAATGAAGTGCCAAAGAACCAAAGGAGGAGGAAAGAAGAGAAAATAACAAGAAAGGGAATTATTGGTGGCGTTTAGAAGTGCGTGATGACGGAGTGACAAAAAAGGAGGAAGTTGTAAAATGGCACGCGGTTTTTCGTTTTTGCAAACGCCAGAACGCAAATGCAATACGGCAGGCAGGAAGGGATACCGAAGTGAAAGCAGAAAACATTCTTCCTTTTTTCGATGCATAAGAGGGATGATAGAGAACCCAAATCCAATCGAGCAAAGCATTTGATGTGATTGCACCACCACCACAGGATCCCAACCCAACAACTTTACGAGCAAAGAGCGAAAAAAGACCGAAGTTCCTTACTTAAAGAGCTTATTGATGAATTCAGACACTGCCGCTCTTTTCCGCTTCTTGGATGCTGCTCCCGCCTGGCCAATTGACGCAGCAGTGCCAATGCCCGCTTCTTCCGGTTCGTCAAAGTCTGAGCCTTCATCGTCCTCGTCCCTGGTGTACGATGGCGCAGTGACCGTGACTACCCTCCTGGCAGCTCCGGTGGGCGATGCTGCGGTGTACATTGCCTGCGTGGAGTGGTGGTGGCCCGAGGGGGTTGGCGGCGATGCTGTTGGCGGCGGCTGGAACGATGAAGCTGTGGGAGAAGACATTCTATCGGCGAGAGTGTACGTAAGTGTCGCTTTCCACGGAACTTGAAAATAATATCAAAATTGTTAGGGATTCTGTTGGGTGAGGAGGTGCTTCAAGCCAAAAAAAAAACACTTTTCTCTGATGACTTAGCACCGGGACAAGTTAATTTCATCGGATTCAGACACCGAAATAAGAGTCGTTGTGGACCCTCATTCCACTTGGCTTAAAGGGTGCGAGTACGGTGTTGACTTGTGTGTATTGCATCGAACTGCTTGTAAATGCAAGAATGCCCAATATACCTTGATTATTGTGTTTGTCAGCAAACCAGGGACATACATGGGTAAACCCTACGAGATATGGTTCGGATCGCGTGTTCTATTCTCGAGGGAAAACTTGGAATTTGCTGTTGCTCATTAATAATTGTCATTCTGGTGCAACATATATTGGGATTAATCTCCATATCACGTCACGCTGCAGATATCACAATTACCCAATTGATTTACATATACCTTAAGCGTTATTTTATTCCGATAAAAGCTATTTATCTTCATTCTGTCAAATATTTTCTGTTCACTGCTTTGATTTTTGAAAGGAGTATTTGTTTATTTGGAGCCAGAGCATATCGTCTTGGTGAAATTGCGTTCTTTGTGTGTCCTTTTATATACGTCAACAAGGAATTTACAGTTCAAGTTGCCCTGATTGTTTAAGGGAAAACCTATAGACACAACCGGCCAATGCATGCGAAAACAAGGAGATCGGGCAGAGATTGAGCATGCACAAACCAAATGAAAATACACAAATATAAGGATGCTTGCTTCGGCTGCGCTTTGCCTATTTGGAGAAGTGGCTGAACAGAAGTTTAGAATCAAATGAACACCATGCCACACTTCTAAAAGCAACAATCCAACTTTGAGAAAACGACATAAACCATAACATGAGAAAAGGTGCTGGGTGAAGCGTTTTGCTTAACTTAATATGGCTGACAACCGAACCGTCACTTTTGGTTAATGTTCCAGGCCTGCTTGGATATAAAAATTCACAATTTTAAGACACGTCAAATTTAAGGCCGATAGGTGCTTGAGTAACATTCACAATTTCGACTGGCGCGTGTTGAATTTGCATGTTTCGTTTTTTGATGGATGCTTTTATGAACGAACGTGACAAAGTAAACGTCATCCCATTTCAAATGACGAAATTCTTCTCCTTCCTGCATCTATCGTCAGTACAGATGGTCCTACGGCTCAACGCCTCAATTACATGGTTACAAAAAGTCGAAAAATAAAAAAGCAAAGATGGGGTTTCGAATCCTTTGTCTCCACGGCTACTCTCAGAACGAGAAAGTATTCAGGAAACGCAGTGCTGTTCTGAGAAAGGATCTTGCAGCTGCTGGTGCTGAACTGAGTGAGTCAGTAGTTTGACGAGACCAAATTTCACAACCGCTGACCAGAGTTCTAGTCTACGTTACTGCCCCTCATTTGGCTCCGGTTCCTGACCAAGAGCTCGATGCAATGACCGAGGTTGAGCGATTGCGATTGCATTCTGAGCAGAGTAAGGGCGGATGTTGATGTTTTACTGACAAAGAGTCTGATATCCCTACCCAGAACCTGAAGACGTTTTGAAGGGTTGGTGGGTTTCAAATGCCGAAAAGACAGGGCAAGTCGGATACAAGGAATCCATCCAGTTGTTGAAGAAGTGAGATTTCTTGTTCTTGTGTCAACAAAGCATATCATCGCTCAAACCCTATATGCTTCTTCAGAATCTGGATTGAACAAGGTCCGTTTGATGGAATCTTGGGCTTCTCTCAGGGTGCTGCTATGGCTCCTCTGCTTTTATCGGAACTGGCATTTGCATCAACAGTCAATGATGCTACACCTTATATTCTCCCTCGATTCATGATTATTGTCAGTGGATTTGTTTCATCGGCTGTTACGGGAATGGCAGATGCGCCTGACCAGGAGAGCGTCTTGAATCTGTGGCCACAGGGGAAAATACCAGTGCCTGCAATGCATGTGATTGGGCTGGGCGACGCTTGGGTTCTTCCATCAGAAAGCCATCGATTGGTGGAACGATTTGTGGAAGGTGTTTCCGTTGTGATTGAGCATGAAGGGGGTCATTACATTCCCACAACGGCAGATATGCGAACTCGGTTTAAGGAATTCGTTGCGTCTCAAACCTCGACATAATTTAATACAAATTGCGTTTGCTTTATGTATTTATATGGCATTTTTTTTTTGTCTCTTATGTTTACCGCTTTTAATCGGCAAGTTCAATACACAAAATGCTTTCACATCAACCCTGCAGATTGCAAATTATTTCTGTTGGTTTGAGTTTGTTAATTCTGGGAAAGAGTAAGATCGCTCGGAGCTTACACTAAGATACTCTCGATTACCGTAGCCAAAACGACTTTCATTTTGCTAGTATCGTTTGCTTGGGTATAATGAAAGTAAAGCTGACGATCTAGTTGTTTGTTGAAGGATGCTATTTTCTCACCAAAGAATTTTGCTCCTTCTTTGTGATCGTTTGATCCTGTATTTTTGTAAGTTACATTTCCCTTTGGCAGTGACAGTAACACTGAACCTTCATATTCAGGAAAATAATCTTTGATGAATGCTCCTTCCAGCTTCTCTTTCAGCAGGTCAATTTTGTTCATGAATATGATGATGGATGTTTTTTTGAAGGATGGGTGGTTGCAAATGAATGAGAATACAGTTATAGATTCGACGACTTTTGTTTCAAGAAGTTAAATTCGAGGTTCTTTACATAGCGTCAAAAGTTACTCAACTGCGATTGATCTTCGTGTCTTCCACAGTTACTTGATTGAAGGAGCTAACGTCAACAAGGAAGAAGATGGAGTTGACGTTGTCGAACACGTGGATCCATTTCCTTCGTTCATTTCTCTGACCTCCAACATCAAACACTTTGAATACTATGCCCTTGATTGTGACTTTTGTTTCACTGACTCCAGATGTCATTATTCGAGATGACAAAATATCCTGATTTGTCGGCGTATGTTCGGAGCTGTTGAATTTATCCACGTCCTGCATGAAACTATGAAACAGGATTAGTTTGATGTACCCACACATTTACTTAGTCTTGCACTCAACTATGAAAGATCCACAATCTGGAACTCATTTGACCTTGAAAAGCAATATTGCACTCCCGGATCGTTCCAAATCAGTTTAATTGCTTCCAGCAGATCTTTCGGTAAGGGCTCCTTGTAGTTGAGGGCCCCTGCCTCCTTTAACTTCCTAATCGCGACCTTCATCGCATCGATGTTCCCAGCCATCATATCAGATAACTATACAGCCTCGCAGCTTCGACGGCAATCGGATTAAATCGCCCGCCACTTGTTACACCCATATCCGAACTCCTACTCTGAGATATGTCTTCAAGAATGCAACTCGCACCACAAGCGCCACGCTTCAGTAGACTTGGCGGAAAACTTTTTCGGATCCAATTCTTTCGTATCAAATCCGTAAGGAATCTGTAATGCCTCCATCGCGTCCATCAAGATCTTTACAGTGTCAAAAATATTTTTTCGAACGGCTGAACGGAAGAGTTGCACATCATCGTCCGTGAAACCACCGCCATGTATAATCCTCAGTTGCTTAAGGACAGTCGATTTTCCTGTCTCGGCAGTTCCTGTGGTGCGTTCACAAACCAGTTACAAACATGGTACGACGATACGTGTTTCTTTCTTTTAATTACCCAGGAGCAAGATCTTGATTTCTTTCGGTCCCCTTTCGTCTGCTATTTGGCGATCGATCTCTTTGCTTCGAAGGACAGCGTTTTTGGGATCGGCTGAAGATCCAGGAATACCACCTTCAATGTTTGCTGGTGGTCCTGGGGATATTTCCTTGGACCCACAACTACCCATTTTGACCTGTGCTGCTTATGTGAAGTTGGCCCTCTTGGCTGAAATGGTTGAACGGCTATTTTTTCAAGTTCTTTGTTTGAAATCGGTGCAAGGAAAAAAGTGCCGCAGCGAAAGAAAAACGCAATTCGGACCGGTATTTCTTGTGTTCAGTTGTATTTAAAGTTTGCAAAAGGGTTGTGATTGTTCATCTCGTGGTTGGTTCAGCTTGGACATGAGAATGAGAATT
>JAIVFH010000434.1:0-20198 GCA_025765595.1 Obelidium mucronatum
GACCGTGTCAATCCACTTCTGATGGCCCGCATAGTCCTCTGAACCGCATCTGCATTGTCCTTTGCGCGGCAATCTAGGGTCTGCCAGATCTTATCCAACTGTTCAAACTGCTGGTAGACTGCTTTCCACTCTTTGATTGTTTGAGCTGATGGGACTTCATCCCCTTCAACAGCTTCCGCGTCGTCGTTATTGTCGTTGCCATCATCGTCTGACTCTTCTTTGGTGACAGACACTATAGTTTTCCCGCTTTTGTCTGGTAACAACGCGAGCTGCTGCAACAATGCCTCCAGCCGGTTTGGGCGAACGTGCTTGTTTACGAAATGGGACAAACTTCGTGTCCAGAGTTCTTTCGTTCAACTGACCTATCTCCGTCAATTTCAGACATTTCCAGACTGGATAGTTAGTGTCACTTAAGAGGATGCGCTGATTCTTTGGCTTTGCGTCTTGGTCTTTTGACATGCTTGGTTTTGGAGAACAATAACACCGTCTGACGGCGTTAAATTCAAACAATGGCGAGAAGCCTCGAAATCAACTCTGCACAAGAGGTACTTCTTAACACCGGAAATCTGCTTTTGAAAGCAATTTTGGTGCAGGCCGTCACATCTGAGGACGTGATCATTGCGCACAATGATCCAACCAAACATACTCTTTTCTGCATACTACATAGCTTAGAGATAACTATTTATTGAATAAACAACTACTAAAACATAAAGAAGACTTTCTATTATGAGTTCGACGACGTTGGGTTTGCTCTCGTTTGATCTATATTTAGGAACACTACTATCATCACAACAACACACGTAGGTGCAAACCTACAGAAAAACCGCCAGAGTTTTGTTACATGATCAGTAGGATTGTAAATCCACAGAGCATTCTGCAACTTGACGCTGGGGAGTAATGATCAATGTCCTGTCAAACCACAAACAAGTCAACTGCTTCAGCGCCCCAAGGCGCTTGTCCACCAAACTTGGTGATGACATTGAAGGACTCGTTCTGATCACAGATCTATCCAGGCGCCACAGTCTCAGTGATAACTACATCTGAAACACCTGAAACTTTGAGGCATCAAATGATCAAACACTTTGATCTAGCCAACAAAAAGAAGCCAAACAGCCTGCTCATTCATAATGCACATCACAACATAAGCCGAGCTGTTTGGGCTCACTCAAACTGGTTGCATTTTCATGTTCATGGGAAAATCTGCAGTATTGTGGAGGTCTTGTAAGCAAGGACTTGTAGATAAACATCTTGCTTTCTTTAATATCAATATATCAATGCCAGTAGCTGGATTCAGTGACAATACAGCTTTTGTTGAGTGAGTGCACAAGAACAAAAAAAACTGAATCTAGCAAGTGAATGAATGTAAGGTAGTGGAAAGTGCGTGGTGTAATTGATTGCAATCACATTTCATTCGGATATTGGAACCAAGTCGTTGGTCTGCCAAATCTCTGTTGGTCATTGTAGATGTTCTGGTATGACATATTTACATGTTCTCCAAGGAGAATTAACTGAGAAACAGTCAGATGGTTGTTGACCAAAGTTTGCTTGGATATTGCATTGGAGGAGTTTATCTAGACAGGCAGCAGCTACAAGTGAAGTCAATCTGTATTGTTCAGAACTGGGGGAGGGTTGGAATCTGTAGGAGCATGACTTTTTGATGTCCTAGCAGCACCCCTCTGTGTTTCAGATAAACATGTGGATAAGTGTGTGTGCGCACGATACTTCACCCTTGTTGCTTCTGGGGAAGTAAGCTTGTGCGCGAGCATTGTACACCACCCCTTTCCCTGAGAGTAATACTCTGCCTCTTAGCCATGCAACACCTAGCAGCTGTGATTGTCTCATGCTGCGTCACCAAACTGATTACATTATTGTAACTCTTATGATTCTGTCTCTCATGATCTCAAGTCGTTACTGGTCAAGCCCTTGCGCATTCTAAACCCTTGCGCCTTCTGAGCCCGTAAGTCTTTTTCTTGACTATCTGGTTCTAATATAGTTCAGAACCCCATCAACAACCTTCTGATAAACTCTGCCATCCTTCAACAGAACTACAGCAACCAAAACACCTTATTTTGTATCAGGGTCATGCAGTTATGCTGCCAGGAATGTATGCAAGTAATACAAGAAGTCACGGCCCTAAACTCTGGATTTCAAGATCAATCCAATCCTGTTCTTGTTTTTTAATGAAGGAAAAGAAGTGCTGCACTCCCAAGTGGCATTCAGACACTGTTCTCGTGTACTTCTAAATGAGTTTTGGGGCAGGGTTGGATTTGAGGAGAAGTGGGTGGTTCTGATTGTGAATTTCAACACAGACTTGACAACCATGTGGAAAACCCAAACACTCCAAGTCATTACAACACTATTCAAATTGCTCTCTGTCTATCATCACATCCATGTCAAAAGAAGATCCATTAGGTCCCATTATTCCAGGACCGGGGCTTTATTTTTGGAGCACTTAACAGAATCATTGTTGATCCTGCAGGCTGCAACTGCCGTGACAACAAGGAGAGGTAGTGGAAATGAATTCATACACAAGTCCAAAAAAGCTTGCCGTGAATTAATTAGTAGAAGACAAGAATATTTTTGGGTTATCAAGTTAAGAAAACCAAATCCAAGCGCAACTCCAACCAAACTAGTGGCACAACTGAAAACCCGATCATGAGCAGAGTGGGATTCGAACCCACGCCCATTACTAGACTGCAACTTGAGTGCAGCGCCTTAGACCGCTCGGCCATCTGCCCATATGACTTACCACTGGTGACTTAGTAATACAAGTAACTAAATTTTTCAGGCTACGTCTGCATCTCTCTTAATCACTTTGAATACCAGTGGTCAGTCATACTTCAACATTAATTTTGTTAAAAGAGAGTCACAAGCATACACTTTTTTTAAAATTCTTTTTTGGTTTAAAAATCTTGAGCAGTTGAATTCCCATTATATGAACTCTCCTTCTTGGAATCCTTTCCAGCGGCCTTCTCCTCCTTTTCACGGTTTAAATCACCCATTGATTTGAATCTGGATTCATTTCGTTTCTCAGCAGCGGCTCTTGCGTCGTTTACTGTACTTGATGCACTTTGTTGTTGTGGATGATCACCAGTCAGAGTTGCACGTTGTTGGGAGGATGGTGTGCGAGCGCGTAATTGAGATGAAAGCCAGATGAACAAGAGGGAAATCCACGAGTATAAAATCTGGAAAGGTGTCAACAGAGTCGATGCTATCCCAGAAGAAGATGCTGGATATGCGCTTGATTGAGACAAAGAGAATTTGACAAGGAGGGATGCAGATGGAAGGAGGTCGAGATCTTATTGGCAAATAATAGCATGTTATGTGGACGTTATAAACTTGAATGCAATATTAAATCAGAGTGAAATCTGGGCTCACCTTTCAAACTCCTTTCCTCGTCAGAAATAGAAAAAAACCTGCTTGGGTGGACTTGTACGATTTCGAAAGCGGCAATGGATGAAGTGGAGGCCAAACTTTGTTTAATAAACTCGCGGACAGAGGCAAGAGTGTCCGATGCAGCGAATTTGGAACGAATATTGGATCCATCAGGCATTCTGATGGATAGGGCGGAAGAATCGTAGCTAAATAATGAAACATTGTGGTGAGTGGGTTTCTCCATATCCAACGACTCAACGAAAATAGATCCACCGACAATGGCAGCACGACTTCATTTCCACAAAAACAAGACGCGATGGAAGGTTTTGTCTTACATGGGGGCTGGTTTAACTGTGTTCACGGCACTAGTACTGCTCTGTTTCTCTGCAACCAAAGAATCCACAATCTTGCGCGTACGATATTCCTTTTTCTTGACAACCAGAGAACCACCACTTTTAGGAAAACCAAGACTAGCCAGAGTTAAAGACGACTCTTCCTCCAGACTAAACACTTTCAGCGGGTATGGCTGAACCAGATCAAAGTCAGCTACAAAGCCCGCCTTAATAATGTACTGCCGAACGACACTCAGAGAGTCAGAGGGGTTGAACTGTGCCTTGACGGGGTTGACCGAATGCGACAGTTTGATGGCCAGCGTCAGCGTCTCCTCGCCCGCCGCGGCCGGACGGAGCCCCAGGTGCGCCGCGCCGAACGCGCGCAGGCCGGCGTCGCTCGTCGGCCAGCGCACAAAACCCGTCCGCGCGCCGCCGACGACCGCGTGCAGCGCCGGCACCGCGCCGCGCGGAAACGGAAACACCGCCGCAAACTGCGCCGCTGCCGCCGGCGCCGCGCCGAGCGACAGCAGCACCACGCCGCCGCCGCCCGCGCGCGCCTCGCCGAGCACGACTCGCTCGAACTGCGTCTGCAGCTGCCCCGTCTCAGCGCCGCCGTTGCCGACGAGGACAACCAGCGGCTTGTTGCCCTCGAGCGACTCCGCGATCGCCGCGTCCAGCCGGCTGGCAGTGTGCCAGACAAACGCCATTGCTTGAAGTAATTTTTAAATGAAGTCAGGAAAGTGTATTCTCAATAACAACAGTTCCAAGTTTGTTGATGATGAGGTCAGGTATCAAGAAGCAATGACTAAGTAAGTCGCAGCTTATTAAAGGAAATTTGCTTGATGTTAAGCTGTCAAACTTACTTATTTAAAACAAACTTTCTATAATTACAACATTTTCTTTCATGATCAACAAGACAACGTGGCCGAGCGGTTAAGGCGGTAGACTAGAAATCTACTTCCCTCTGGGAGCGCAGGTTCAAATCCTGCCGTTGTCGTTTTGAAAAAGAAAACCCAATCACCTTTGAATTATGCTTCATAGAAAATTATCAATACATGCACTCAAATTTGTAATATTGTATTGAATAGAAACGAAGAAGAGGAATGCCTCATGTTTAATAACGAAAACGTGAAAATCAAGACTGCAACTGCAAAGACGGACAAATCAATGGCCACAAATTGCATTGCAACAGCAAGCAAGAGTTCCAAGAGCAGGCATTCTGGCACGAGTGTTACTCAATGCAACGGCAGCAGGTATGTATCCATTCATAAATGCGCGCATAAAATACTGTTGCGACAGGTTCCCATTCTTTCTCACGCCATTCCCAAGTCGATACATGAACCCAAGAACATAAAGCGCCGGAGGAGTCCCAGCCTCTTCAAACCACCCAGCAGCATCGGATTTTCTTCCGGTGGATGTTACCTTGTTGAAGCACAAAACACCCAAGTTGTACATGGCGTTTTGTGTGGCCGTGTTTGGCTCGCCTTCTGCGCAAGCCAAAAAACTCTGGTATGCCCTTTCTGCGTCTTTCTTGCAGCCACCCAATCCGTTTTCATACGCGAGGCCGAGATAAAAGCTGGATTCACTATCTCCTTTTGAAGCCGCGTCTTTAAAGTATTGAACACCAAGGTTGTAGTCTTGTGATGTTCCGTGACCGTTCCAGTGGCATTTACCCAACGTGAAGATTGCATTGAGGTACCCTATTTACAAAGTTTGAATAAATATCAAAGCTCAGAAAAAACCAAAGAATAGCTCACCATGATCTGCTGCCCTTTTGACCCACGAGAATCCAAGCTTCTCATCTTGTTTCACACCTTCCCCAGCGAGCAATCTGTTTGCAAGAGAAAGCTGCGAAATTACAAATCCCCCTTCAGCCGCTATCGTTAGGAGCTCCACAGATCGTTTAGAATTCTTCTGAACGCCTTCTCCGTTGAGGTAGCAAAGAGCCAGATCGTGTGTTGCTGCGAGGTATCCTTTTTCAGAAGCTTCCTTGTTCAGCTCGAATGCTTTCTTGGGGTCTTTGGTGATTCCAGCCCTTCCGTTAGAGTAGAACACTGACATTTGGTGAAGGCCAAAGGGGTCTCCTTCATCTGCAAGAATCTGCATTTGTTGTGCAAGTCGGCTTTGAAGAATATCCTCGAGGGAAAGGTGTGGGTTTTCGTGGTGAAACTGGGCAATGGAGCTGAAATCCAATTTTTCCATCACTGCTTGCATTCTCATCACACCATCACTCAAACCTTCACTTTCTGCAAAACCCATCAAACGTAAGACGACTTCGACTTCAGATTCACTACCACAGTTGGAGTCATCCTTGGACCCAACTTCGTCATCCTCCTCGTCCTCATCTTCGTCACTACCATCGTCATCATCCAAGTACATGCTCAAAAACTCTTCCGCTTGCTCGTTTCCTATAACAGTTTGTGAGCACCGAAAGGCGGAGGAATTTTTAACATGACACAAAAACAAACCTCCATCACGTGCCTCCTTGATCCACTCAATGGCCGCCTCCATATCCACACCGACCCCATTTCCTTGCAAATAACGTAACCCCACATACAACTGAGACTGATGATACCCACCCTCCGCGGCCTTCTTGAACCACCCAAACGCAGTCCTCTGGTTCTCTAGCACACCCGCCCCAGTATTGTAACAAAGTGCGAGATCGTGCATGGCACCGACACATCCTGCATCACCAGCACGACGGAACCATTCAATAGCCTTTTGGGGGTCTCGAGGTCCATGAAAACCGGACTGATAATAGGTTGCCAAGAGGTGCCAGCCAACGGGGTCAGAAGTGGATTCAGCGTATTCCTTGATGCGTTTGAACATTTCCTTGTGGATGGGAGGCATCACTTCAAAGAGTGCTGCGCGTGGGTTTTTGGCAAGGGCTTCGTTTTGGAGGGTTTGGAGGCCGAGTTTGTGGGATAGACGGTTGTGGAGAATGTATGGCTCGACAGTGTTGAGGGGTCCAAACTCGTCCTTGTCTCCTTCATTATTTTGTGGTGGGAGTAGTTCAAGTTGGGTGGCGTTGCGTTCTCTGGGTTCCCTAGTGGTTTCCGGTGTTGCAATAACAGGAGTTTCATGACCGAAGCGGCATCGATCGCCAGCACGGCATCCTCTTGCCGTGCGGAAGAAGTGGCATGGAACTTGTGGTGGCATTCCTTTGAATTTTACGGAAGTTTTTTTTTTATGAAGGAGAGGGTCTGACCCCCACGCGCCAAGGGCCCTTTCTTTCATTCTCAAAACATTAATCCATACGCTTCACATTCTACAACTTGTTGAAAGAAGCAACATCCACAGACTGCACGAGTATTCTCCGTAAACGGCAGTAGGTCTGCAGACGCCAGCCTACCAACAATGAACAGTTTCGTAACAGTCGCGCTTGGCTTTGGATGGCAAACCCCATCTTAACCCTAGAGCTCGTCTGTTACCAGTCCAAAACCCTGTTCTGACCCCTACGCGATTTGAACGCGCAACCTTTCGCTTTGGAGACGAACGCGCTACCGTTGCGCCAAGGAGTCATGTTGCTCTGAGTTAGAGAAATCATTTATGATTCCAACTGAAAAATCATATGAACTGAAGTCCAATGTCGCTAAGGAGTCATATTTGGAAGGTTGGTACCACTTGAAACTAAAAACACAATTTAGTTCTATAAAAAGCCAAAAGAGTATACCCCGAGCATGTCAATCGCGAGGTGCATAAGACAGCCACAAATTGTGTTTGCAAGTCCAAGTTGTTTTTTTATTATACATATCCACCATGTTCAGCATCAAACCGATCCAAATCTTCCTTCATCAAATCCCATTCGCGATCACCCTCTAAAGAAGGAGCCGGAATCTTATCCCAAGCTTCACTGAATTCGTCCCTCATTCCACCACCGCCACCGCCAGCAGCGGACCCCGATCCCCGAGACCCACTGCCTACAGAACTACTCCTCTGTTTCGAACCAGATCGCGGGACAGGTGCATGTGGGTCATCGTAAGATGGATCAGGTCGGTACCATCCTTCCTCGCGAGCTTTTTTATGCCGGTCGCGGTCTTCTTCTATCCGTCGCATGATTTCTTTTGACGTGAATGTCCGTTCTGCAGGCCTGTTTTTGTGTGAGTGTTTGTAGGAAAAAACAATGGACAAGTACTGCTTACGCGATTGCAGGCGCCCGAGACAATAACTCATTTATTCTGGTTTCCAGTAACGAAAGACTTTCTGCTGGGAAAATAGATCTGGCTTTCCACGCTTTGATGCACTGTTGTTGTTGTTTGTGGTTTATTTTTGGTTATCATCAAGTTGTTTGTTGGTGAGGTCGCTTAAAAAAGATCTTATGTTTACCTTCTTGACCTGAGCTGCATTCACAGGTTCCTTATCCGGCACGATTTCAGCCACAATATCAATCAAAGCTCCTCCAACAAGTTTGATCCATTCCTTCTGCCGCTTCTGACAGATTGAATCCAAAATGTACAAGAATGGCAGCCGGTTCAGCGTCGATGTTGTTGAAATACGTTCTCGAATGACTTGGAACAAGATGGTTGCGTGCGGTCGGTGTGGTCGCTTCAGGGCAAAGCCAGACAGTTGGGCAATGATTTGTTGGGATGTTGAGATACGGTCCAAGAGGGCTTTAAACTCGGCTGATGATACAAATCAGTTTATGGATTGAGGCGGATTCAGCTAGATTTACCTCTGCATTCGAATCCGTCTACTTCTTCTGCTCCGCTTTCATAGTCAGACATTTTTTATCAAGTCTTTTCTTTTTATTTTCAACGAAATCCCCACCCCATCTCATCAAAAACACAAGAAGGCCCCTGCCATATAATATAGTCGTGTATAAAAAAATCATCAATCATAAGTAAAAGGGCTTAATATCTCCTTGCCCAAATCCAATCCCACACTTTGGACACTTTCGCTGCCGCGAATTCACCAAATCATCCAAACAAGTCTTGCAAAATGTGTGCATACATTTCAAGAGAATATGAGATTTAAAATTGTTGCTGCAGCTTGAACATTTAACTAAAAGCTGTGTGGGTAGGGTAAAGTAATATTTCAGAACAACACAACAAAATGGAGGGAAAAACAACAAGGCTTTTGCCAAACCTTGAGATCTTCGTTTTCTTGCTGAAGATGAGAGTCAGCCATTTCACTCGTCTTTGGCTGATTGTCAAGCCGCTTCTTTAAAACATCAATCTTCTCCAAAAGTCGTTTTTGGGTATGCGATTCGTCTGCCAACTGTTTCATCTTATCTCCTAATACGCGTTCAGCCTTGGTTGAAAAAAATGCGTTTTTAATGTCTCTCATCTGTGTGGTTGCGAAATTTCGGCATTTACCTCCGTAAACTTTGCATGCAGTTTATCTAGTTTCTCAACCAAATCAGATTGTTTCTGATTCAGCTCAGTGACTTTCCGTCGATGTACATCTGCAGCTACAGTTTTTGTCGCCAACTCTTTTTCCAGCGCTTGCTAAAAGACAAAAAAAATTAAAAAATTATGGCAAAAGCAACCTTAACATCTCTCTCTAAAACGCACCAATTGAACATTAAGACCACGCTCGCGTTCTTCGAGTTTTCGAATCTGTTCCAGTTGCCGCTCTGATTGCCTTTTCAGAGCAATCACTTGGTTATTGATCATATTCCGTTCCTTTGTAAGTCGTTCACACTTTTGATCAAACTTGGTTCGCTGCATAATAGGGACGAACGGATTAAAGACAGAAAGGAAAAATATAATTGCAACTCATACTTGCACATACCTCACTAATCAACTTTATGATTTGGTCTTCCTTCTCAGCGAGATTAAACACCTTCCGTTGATTTTGGGTTTCCAAATCAGTCCATGCTGCAGAAAGCATTTCGATTTCTTGAATCAAACGAGCTTCACTCTAAAGAACAATCATGAAGAAAGGAGAGGGATGAGCAAAGCCCATCACTTTAGCAGCAAAGAAAAAAAAAACCTTCTGGTAAAGTTCAATCTTCACTTCCAAATCAGCGACAGTTTTACTCGCTTCCGGATTCAAGGAGGCCAACTCTGCTCGAACTCTTTCTAGTTCAGATCTCAAGGAGCTTTCAGAAAACAAAACTTCTTGTTTTTCGCGCATGTCTCGGGTCGCATTTTCAAAGGATCTCAAGAGGCGTTCCAGTTCATTTGCCTTTGCTTCAGAGGCACTGATTATTTCGTAAAAGTTAACAACCTGTTCTAAGGAAACAGCGGCCGAATCGAAAAAAATAAGCATACTCGAGTCGCTTCTTCAGTTCCGAGAATACATTTTCGTCGGTTTCCATTGCCTCTCCTTCTTCTCCGCCCAGAAAGAACTCTCGAAGAAACGAGTCTGCATCATTGGCCACGAGCTTCATTTTTAACCGTTCGATTTTACTCTCCAGCTCTTGAATTTTACTCTAACAATAAAAAAAGTGTCCATCAGTACATCCCCATGAAAGAAACAACCCCCCCAAAAAAACCTTTTGCGATCCAGCTAAAAACATAACTTCCTTGTGCTGATGCACTTCAAACGCGTCCTTTTCTTTTTGCAGTTGCGCTTGTTCTGCTAAATTGTCGCGATGCGTTCGAACTCGTGCTAGATCCGTTTCCATCTTTTTGAGTTCGTTTTCAAGAACTTTCCTGCGAGCAAGTTCTTCACTCTAATCACGAAAAGCTTCTGAGCTGATAATAACGTGACCCGAAATGATGAAAAATGCAAACCTCGATGGAATCCATGAATTTCCTTTGATCCGCTTTTAATTCAGACAATTCAATTTGTAAATCATCGGCGCGTTTTTTATACAGCAGAGATGATTGATTCGCCTGTTCCAACCGCGCTTCCAATCCCAATACGACGGACTGGCGAACCAGTGGTTCCCCCTGTTGGAATCCCTAAAGCATTATTTTTCAGAATTTCGGTCCGTAAGGAAAAACTAGAAATGAATTCTTCCAATCCACAGAATTCTCACATTGTTGATTTTGTACGATTCAAATTGTTGCGATAGTTCCAGGTTTTGAGCAGTCAGTTGTTCAATTTCTTTTAGCCGGGATTGACAGAGGAGTTCCCATTCACTTGAAGCGGCGGCCGATGCTGCCATAGAAGCTGCGTCCGCCTCATTTGCAATGAGCGATGTACTGCTTGATCCCGCCGATCCAAGTATTGCTCCTTGTTGATTCTGTTGTTGTTGCTGTTGTGAGGATCCATTCGGCTGTTGTGTCGGTACAGGATCCGCGGCCAAACGAAGTCGATCATACTTGCGGTCTGATACAATTTTGGCAGCTTTAACAGTTTCAAGTTCCGTGAGTAGTTCTTGAATTTGATTGGATTGAAAAGCGTTTGTTGTTTTAAGGTCCGTGTTCTAAAGGACAACAACGTGAATGAAGCTGAGAAACACTGAAATATGTATCTGCTGAAAATTCGTACCTCGGAAGAAAGTGTATGGCATTGAGACCGTAGCCTGTCAAGCTGCTCGCCACCAGGTGCCCCAGTCGATGACATCAAAGAAGCGACCTTCGCGATAGATTGTGATATATTGGACCGTATAGAATCCAGGGACTGGTTGATTGTAGTTGGTGCCGCGCCTTGTAATATTGCAGTCACAAATGATGAATCTTGAAGGATATGTGGGATTAGCCCAGCTCAACCAGAAAAAAAGCGAAAACAAGCCCACCAGTGTTGATGGCGCCGCCCGCCTTTGCGTCCAGCCCGGGTATTATGGACAGATCGGTAGAAATCTGTGAATATTTGGCGCAGTTGCAGTTGTTGTTGTTTGTTTGTTGTTGTTTTGCCCCACACGACGCCCACACACACCTGGCCCAGCGCCAGCACGAATGCCCGCACGCACCCGTCGAAGTCGCGCTGCCTGTCTTCCAGTGCCTGCGCGCGCGCCACGGCCTCGCTGTGCAGGCGGCGGTACTCGAGCATGCGGCGGTAGATTGCGTTCTTTGTAAATGCGACCGTGGCGTCCTGCGATGTTTTATGTGTCGTTTTTAGTTGTTTTTGGTTTTGGTTTTGGTTTTGTTTTTGTTTGAGCAAAGAAGAAACAGCGAAAGAACGAAAAGACTCGCACCGCGTCCGCCAGCCGGCTGCGCACATCAAAGTCGCTGTCAGCGTCGTCGGCCTCCGCCCGCGGCGCTTTCGCTGCGCCGCTCTGCGCGTTTGGCTGCAGGAAAAGGCGCTTCATTTGATGTAACAAATAAATAAAATAAAGTAAAATAAATAAAAAATGTTATTATTGTACGATACAAATTCAAAGACGTTTCAAGTCCTTTTTCATTATCTCATAAGAAAAGCGACTTGCCCGTTTTTCAGTCATACACATTGACGGTGAAATATTGTCTGGCGAATAGCCAAGACGCTTGTAGAAACGCATTGCCCCCTCATTCTTTTTAAACACGGTGAGCATGGACTTTCGCAATCCAAAGAACAAGCCGATTTGCTCGTGAAAATTCATGAATATTGATCCCAAGCCTGTATTTCGAGCTTCTGGAATCAGTTGGAGTTCCATACTGGGAGGTTTCTTGAGGCGTTAATCAAAATGTACATCAGAAACTATCATTGCAGTGTACCAGTATATTACAGGAGCTTTTCCATCGCCATCCATTCCCCCGTCTTGATCATCATATGAATCTTCCATACAGCAAACGTAATACAAGTAGCCAAGTGGGATATCGGATACATGAGGCACATAGTCGGCGGAAGCAATGATGGATGAAATAACGGGAGCTTCTGAATTGCCATCGGACTGATTGCTTTCTCGTTTGAAGGCAATAATATATCGACCGTTCTTGTCACTCATTTCTCTCTTCTTTGTCCTGTCTGACCATCCGGTATCCTGAGCATCAACATACCTGGTAAAAGTTCGATTGGCAGCAGAGTTAGAGGAGCACCCTTGCAACTCCACTAGGCAAATCAAAAAATACTCAACAGCGTGTACAAGTTGCTTTTGACCAAGTTGAAGCAAAACTCAAACAGTGGTTTTGGCAAATCAGCAAATGGAAAAAGGACATGGAAAACCGCTGGCGACGCGTTGGAGTTTGGAAGATGTGAATTCAAAGTGTTGATGACTTCATCGTTGTTCTGGAGGTCGTTGGCGATTGAGACGAGTTTGGTGTCACTCTCAATGGTCATTTATCTGTTTTCTCAAGTTTCTTTTTTTTTTTTATTCATTCTTTTTATTCATTTCTTTTTACTCACGTAAAATGTCAACATGCGAAAAGTGCACCCAGAATGAAGCCGTGTTTAAAACGAGAGGGTCAGAGTATTGCGGGTGAGTTTGTGCAGAAAGTGTGTCTTTGGCCCGAGTATCTGAATCGACCACGTTCGCAGGGACTGTTTGAAATCAGACATGTTTGCACGATTCACGAAAGCTTTCACAGCAAAAGGATCTGTCCTTCCTCGAGGAGAAGCAGTGTGCGTTGCTTGGTCTGGTGGACTTTCGTCAACGCTGCTCTTGAGTTACATGAACTGTTTCTTGAACAAGAACCTCAAGCAGAACGTTTCTCCTCGCTTCTCTTCTGTTATTGTGTGCGTTGTCGATTATTCTTGTCTTTTATCTGAGGACCGACGATTGGTACAAGTTGACTGTTATTGTTTGCTTCTGGCATTTGTCTCATCAAGCAGCACCTCTGACAGATTGTTCAAGAAGATATGAAGAAGATGCAATCGATCGTTGAGTCTTTTAATTTCAAGTTTCTTCGTGTCCCTCTTGAATCAGCGTTTGAGAATGAGAGTGGAAGTCTCGACGATTCTCTGGTTGCTGACTTATCTTGTATGTTTCCTGCTATTACCATATCCTTTTAACGCTGGGTTTTTTAATGCGGCGCGCCTTTCTTTTTTAAGATTCTGATATGCTGCGCCTAAAACTTCAAACACCCAACAACAATGGATCTGTCGACTCAGTTTCCCAAACATTGAGTCTATTCTCCTCATTCCAAACCGTTCCAGCCACCAACCCCACAACTCCAATCACATTACTACACACCTTAACAACGCGACTCCTTCGACGCACAGCCACCTCACATAACTGCACAACGCTCGTCACAGGTCTAAACGCTTCCTCCATCGCATCCATTATTGTCACTCAAACGGCGCTTGGAGGTGGATTCAATCTTCCAAACGAGATATCTCTTGAATACAAGGTTCCCAATTCGGAAATCATCACATTCAGACCTATTCGAGACCTTTTGTTTGCGGAAGTAGAGAAACTGATTGAATTGGACGGGATAAGCCATTTTCCGGCTGTAGCTTCAATGTGTGAGGGACTTTTTGGTGGGGTCGTTGGGAGTGTTGGGACTGAAGGTGCGAGTGTTGCGAAAATGACGATTCAGGATCTTGCTGCCTGTAAGACTTTTTTTTAGATTGATTGTTCCCTCTCGTTCTTAATTTTTTTTTAACGTTGGCCTCCCCACTAGCTTTTGTGAAAGGGCTTCAAAGGGATTTCCCACATTCTGTGAGTACAGTTTCCAGAACTGCCTTTAAAATTCAAACTGGAGCGGATCAAGATGGATTAGATGTTTGTTTACTGTGTTCAAAGTTTGTATTTAGTTGCTTGACATTGTTGAGATTAAAATGTTTTATCAGTCCAATTCAACCGCGCTCTCAGAATTGGCGTGCTTCTCATACTACTTCCTCGTTGGTTGATATCATCCCTGGTCCGGCGGACTCAACATCTGAAGTCATCGTTCCGAAATCAGAAGTTTCTCAGCCAAGTGAAGCAAGCCCTACGGCAGACTCGTTACTCTGTTATGGATGCCAGCATGTGGGACGCGAGGCGAAAGTTCGGGAGCGTTTTGTTTTGCCTGGTGGAGACTGGTTTCTGGGACAGGTGAAGCAAAAGAAGGGAGTTTTCACGGAGACTTCATGTTGTTCAAATGTCGGTGGATGTGTGACGTCGTGTGCAGCACCGCCGAAACCTGTTCCAATGGATGCACTTCGTGACAAGATTCAAGAGTTTTTGATTGACGATGGTGATGAATAAATTCTGACAAGTTGATGGTTTTAAATGATGGTTTCTTCAGTCAGTGGGATATGTTATGGTTTTTTTTTTTTTTTTTTTTTTTTTTTTTTTTTTTTGTATTTGTATTCATTCATCACACGCGTATGATGTACATAATTCAATGCATTCCAACTTTTTTATAATCGAGAACATAAACCAAACGCGGAAGGAACCTCAACAACCAGACCATCTGATCCATCTGCCTCTGATGAAACAATTTCACATTCAGTACATTCATCTCTGGAAACGCCATTCACCCACTGCAAGACTGCAAACTGGACCCTGTTTCTCCCCACAACCACCATTGGACTGTGCCATACCCCAACGCCATATGTTACTCCTTGACCCCCGTTTGCAAGAAACGCCCTAACGCGACTCATATCAGGAGTTTCCTCTGTTATTCCTGCTCCTTTTTTGGTAGGAGCCACAATGACAAGATAAGCCGTATCAGGATCGTTTGCGCTGCTCAACCCTAACGGCAGGAAAGTCTGCGTTGTGAAGGGATGGCGCTCCATAATGTGAAGAGGGAATAAACCGCCTGATAGTTTCCGGGGAGATCAATCAAAGAGGGAGAGACGAGGTGCATTCGGTGTTGTGTAGGTTTGTGCGAGGACGGATATCGGTGAGTACTTTGTGGCGGTGCTTTGATTCGCGGTAGTGGATTTCATGGTAGTGGCGTCGGCCGAAGAAGGAATTTCAATGACACTTCCGAATTCATTGAATGTTTTGGATGAAAGTGGTTCGAGTTTTATCACGCGAGGTGGCATCCAGTTGGTGAAACAAAAACAACCAAAAAAATAATAATGAATCCTTTCGAACACCTTGTTGACCTTGCATCTGGCGGTACATACGCGTCTTCTCTTTCCCTTGACACATGAAAACTTATTTTCTTTGGCTCTCTTTGAATCCAGGCAGTGTCCTCTTTGCCACCGACGACTTTTTTCAGGTTGCAGAGAGTTTGATTCTCGAGAATGAACCCGTTTGGGACGCAGACAAGTTCACTCCTTTTGGTTTGTTCAAAAACCCGTCAACCACCCTTCTTCAGTCTATTAACTTTCAATGAAAGGTAAATGGATGGACGGATGGGAAACACGTCGCAAAAGAATCGAGGGCCATGACTGGTGTCTCATCAAACTTGGGTTAAGCGGCACCATCGAAGGACTGCATATTGACACGGCTTTCTTCACTGGAAATCAAACACCGCGTGTGAGTATTCAGGCGGCTTGTCTCGATGCTGGTTTGTGTCTTTTTTTGGCCTTGTTCAAATGTACATAGCCCCCCCCCTCCCCCACCTTTGTCGCGTTAAAACTTTGGTTCATAGAGCCCAAGTTGGTTCGAAGAAGCGAAATGGGGACATGCGCTACAGAATCTGAAATTCAGGCAGCGTGTTCTCTTGAATCTGAAAAGTGGGATGAAATTCTGGCAATGTCTCCGTTGAAACCAGGCTATCCAAACGACCGCCACCATTACTTCCATGCACAAAGTAATGGGAAAAGATACACCCATTTGAGGTATCAAAAAAAAAATTCGAAAAGACGCGGGAACGGAAATTTCCTGACTTTATTCCCCCCCCCCCACCTTTCCCCTTTTTTTAAGAGTAAACTATTTTCCAGACGGTGGAGTAGCTCGCCTTCGTGTTCACGGAACAGTCCAAAAAGACTGGTCCACAATTCCATCGACCCATCTAATAGACTTTCTCGCTCTCGAAAACGGTGGAACCCCTCTTTCATGCTCAAACAAACACTACGGCACGCCATTCAATCTCCTCAAAAAAACTGCCAGCGTAGGCATGCATGACGGATGGGAAACAGCAAGAAACCCGAATCGGCCGCCCGTTTTTTTGAAAGGCGCCGATGGACACTTGATTATGCCGGGCAAGGAGCAAGCCACCTTCAAGCTGGGAACGCCAGTTGAAGGAGGAGGTGTTCATGTGGAAACCATCATTGTAGATACGGATCACTTTAAGGGAAACTATCCGGAAAGCATCTTGGTGGAAGGTTGCCATCTCCCAGCCGGAAGCGAATGGCGGGAGGATGCGGTGGTAGATTGGTGGGAGATTGTTCCAAGATCAAAGTGCAAGGCCAACACCAAACACAGATTTGATGTGTCTTCTCTCGATGCTCATCAACGGAAAACAACTCACGTGCGATTGACAGTGTTTCCCGATGGGGGCGTGGCCCGGCTACGTGTGTACGGTCGAATGGCTTCCTTGAATTCATGTACTCGGTCAGAGTTTGAGACGTTTCTGACGGAGATGTTTGAACCCGCGCCTGTTCTCACAGAGTTTTTGTATGCGGGGCGCCCTTACACCAATGTCACTGCTCTTCTCGATCTGGCGGAAACAGTTCTCGTAAAAACCCCCCGCTTTTCTGAAAGTCAGTTGGTGGAAATTGTGAATGCACATCCAAGATTGGGGGCCAATAAGTTGACTGTTCTCAGTGAAGCGTCAAAGAGAGAACAAGGCAGGGGAAGCGAGGATGAAGAGGTGAATAGAAAGTTGGCAGACATTAACGACAAGTATGAGGCAAAGTTTAAATTCAAGCTTGTAGAATTTGTGAATGGGAGATCTCGGTCGGAGCTGGTGCCAGTTTTGCAAAAGCGTTTGGAGGAAGGAACGCGAATTCAAGAGCTCAACAAAGGATTGCAAGCAATGGTGGATATAGCGCGTGATCGAATCGCGAAAAAAAATGAGCTGTGTGTGAATTAAAAATGTGGCTTTTTATTATTTGATTTTCAACTGCCGCGATATGTTGAATAACCGAAGGGTGAGAGTAACAGGGGTATGTGAAAGTGCTGCTGGGGTTTTGAATCCAACACCTTCACAATAAAAACAATCTCAACGTATGGATAAAACACGCTCACGCTCTTTGTTTCAAAGCGCAGCTTGAAAGTAGTTGATTCCTGATCTAGAGCTACTTTATAGGGACTGTCTATTCTCCCATCTCCATTCGTCAAAGTAGCTCCCCCAACCGCATGCCAATCCCCGTCGTGTCCAACATTAAGCTTCTGCAACGACAGAGGAACTCCGGCTTCTGGAAGCCCAGTTGCCGTGTTCAAGACATGTGTGCTGATAGTTACAAGCATGGAATGATGTTTTTTTTGAAATGTTTTCTAAACGAGACCTTGCAGGATATGGTCGAAACCCGCCCAACTTCAAGTGGCCGAACGATTCCTTCATCGCTGTTTCGTTTGTGCTCAACGTAAGCGCAACCTCTGTATTAAGGAAGGCAAACAGTAAAAGTAAAAGTAAACTCGGGGGTCGAAAATTTCAACAGTACGAGGAAGGAGGAGAAAACACTGTATTCAACGGAGACAGCCACTCTGAAGTCTTCTTGAATGAGGTTGGTAAATTGTATTGGATTAATGGTCTATTGACAGGGCTGAGCTGTTGTAAATAGTGTCCTGGAGGTCAACCTCTCCAGCAACGCGATATGAATATGTAAGGAAGAGATGTTAAGCGCGCATTCCATCCCAATAACACATATTTTTAATATCAGGGAATCTCAGTATGAGTACGGTTCCCGAGCTGGAGTGTACGTCTTGTAATTCCAGGCACTTGGTTCTGATCTTAGCCGTTCGTATAGGTGGAGAATACTGCGACTTTTCGAAGAAAAGAGATGGAAGTTCACTTGTTATGCAGTTGGAAAAGCCGTGGAATTAAATCCTGAACCTGTAAGGGCGATGGCGTCGGCTGGTCACGAAATCGCTTCTCACAACTACCGGTAAAAAAAATATATAGCCATAGATATAAAAACAGGGCATGAGCGTTTCTAAATTCATCGAACAGCTGGATTAACTACGCCACCTTGACTGAGGAACAAGAAAGATGTCATGTCCAACAGTGTATCAAGGCGATTCAAAACGCGATCGGAAAACCCCCAGTGGGTTGGTATACTGGTCGGATATCACCGCGAAGCAGACAGGTATGAAAATCGGCATCTTGAATTTCCCTCAGTCAGGTTAGACGCTTTGCCTACTTTAGATTGTTGTCGAGGAATACCAAAAGCTCAAACTTCCACTGTTGTACGACTCTGACGCATACAACGACGATATTCCTTATTATGTTAACGGGGGCAGCCACTTGGTCATTCCCTATACACTTGACGCCAATGATATGAAGTTTTGTGTTCCACCTGGCTTTACGGCACCTTCTAATTTCTTTGAATACCTCAAAAATACTTTTGATGCTCTGTATGAGGAAGGGAAAAGCGGAGGTAGTCCCAAATTCATGAATATTGGGTTGCACTGTCGACTGGTGGGAAAGCCAGGCAGAATCGCAGCTTTGAAGCAGTTTATGGATTATGGTGTGTAAATGTATTTCCTTTTTTTTACTATATATATTGTTGATTGTACTTATCATTCCTTAATCCTTGGACTATGTTTAGTTTCTGGATTCGAGCGCGTGTGGGTTTGCACCAGGGAGGAGCTCGCGCATCACTGGCTAAAGACTGTTCCTCCGCCTCCACCAAAGAGTTTGCTGTGATTGTAAATATTAAATAAATTGAGTCATCGCGTCTCAAAGAGTTTGCTGTGATTAATTGTATGAATATTTATTGTAAAAACAAATGATCGTCTTCGAGACGCTGCCAGCGGAAGTCGTGCAGGAGATTCTAGTCCACCCATTCGGACGTGTCCGAGTTGCAGCCTGGTTGCAGCCTTAGTCTTTCTAACAGCTCATTACCAGATAATCCGGATCAGATTCACACGATGGGACAACAGGTGGACAAAAATTCTTTAATTAAACAAAATAACCGTTCAAAATCATTCACTCCTTCCTTTCATCGGTGCTGGTTGAGATAAAAATATATCCATTGACGATGCAGAACTTTCGCCCGAAACACTCTCCTCATGAAGGCGCTCCAAGAAGTCATCAAAATCATCGTTGTCAGAATTTGTCTGAGTGAAAATTTCTTCATTTTGAAACACAAGAATCTATAGTAAAGAACACGTCAATTTAAAAGTGACCTCAAAGCATGCAGTTCTACTTACACGAACTCGATAAATATCTAGAAATAAACTTGTTAAATCCTTCACTCCACTGCTGAAGTTTAGCATCTTCCATTTGCTGGAGCGCATCCGAGTAACGTATCCGCCAACACTATCCAACTCAACTCGCTTGAATGCCTCTCCGTAAACCAACACGCCTGGAATAACAAGTTGCTTTAAAACATCAGCATTGTGGTTGCATTTGGTCAAATAGCTGTAGAGAATGTCGCGAAGAATTTTTGGCATCATGGATTCTGATTCAAGAAAGCACTTAGTTCCTTTTGCCCCTTCCCATTTCGGTCCGGCTTCCATGGCCCCAACGTCTTGATTTGCGCTTCCAAATATGCGTATATGTCCATCACCCTTTTTCCCTGTGGCTCGCGCAGACATTGATTCAAGGCCTGGAAGGGCGCGCGACCTGACCTTTCGCTCTTGACCAGCCAGTCCTGATTTTTCACCCCTAAAAAAAGAAATATAAGAAAAGCAGTTTAGATGCACGCTTACCCAAGAAAGTAAATCTGCTCTGTATCATGGAATAGTTTCTGTAA
>JAIVFH010000435.1:0-20182 GCA_025765595.1 Obelidium mucronatum
GCTCCGACTTCACTTCTGAAAAGTACTGGCAGGACAATGATGATTCTGATGATGACAGCATGGACACCTCTCTTGATATGGATATCAGAATTTCAGCGGATGATTCTATTTTTAGCTCGCAATCTCAACCATTTTGACAGGAGCAGTGGGGGAAGAAAAACAAACAAACACTCCCATCCAGAAAGTAACACCTTCAGAAAGAAAAAGCTTTTGCAGCTGGCCATTTTTGAAAGACAGTCTGATAGTGTTTGCAGCACAGGTTGGGACCTGTGGTTGTTTGAATAATTTCTGAAGTAATACAAATATATTATATACTCAAGATATGCAGGGCCCTATGGTCTAGTAGTATGATTCTCGCTTTGGGTGCGAGAGGCCCCGGGTTCAATTCCCGGTGGGGCCCTTTCCGATGCTATTATTTTTGATTGACAGGTGTGATGGGAGTGAATTGTAGAGATGCGGATGGTTCTCTGAATTCCCACCTGTTCCACTTGGTTCGCATCACTTTTAAAATTTAAGTATGCCAGGCTCACATTTTTCTCCCTCTTGAGACATGCCACACGGAAATCACTTTGTTTTGACAAAAGGCGTAAGGCAACGTGTGTGTTTTATTATATGATTATCTTTATCACTGTTTGCATTCTTGTTCTTTGACATATACACGATTTACACCCTGGATTCCTTTCAACAAGAACCCAACATTGCGCAACAAAGAATCCATCTGTTCTTTCGTCGTCCCATAGTGGCCATCCTCTTCATTTTGACCCATGTATGCAATGGTAAACTTCTTAATACTTGTCCGAGATAACACCTGAAACACTGCCATCAAAGCATCATGGAATGGAAACGTGAATGTCAGCTCCCTCAATGCGAGGCACTTTTCCAAGAAGTTGAATAATGACTCGTCCTGGTCGTACTCAAGGTCGAACCATCCACAAGACTCAAAATCAACATTCAAACATTGCAAACGGTTGCATTTCGGCAAAGTCTCCAAAATGGCCTTGACACCGGCCCATACAGTGATGCAGCGAGGATTAAATTCAACCAAGGCAGTTTTGATTTTAGAAAGTTCCTCAACAGTGAAGGGGTTATCATAATCCCTCTCCCATGAAAACGTTTCAATCGTCTTGTCCTTGAGCTCGTGGGCCAATCTACATATGTCCTCGACTTCTACTCTATGAAAATCGAAGGATATGGTTGACCCTAGTAATTTGGCCACATGGATGAGGTTTTGGTTTGACGCCAGAGTCGGGTTAACATTGAAGCTCACTGCCTTGTCGTAACGGGACATAAGAGAGCCAAAGGCAGAGATATTAGCCACATCATTATCCGTTAGGATCGCGGGGAGCGTCCAGATGGAGGCATTGGGCCACACCATGTGCAAATGTCTACCAATGTGGCCGAACAATTTCGCTACATTGCACAGAACAGTGACCATGCGCCTTAGAGCAGGGACTGCATGGCAGAAGCTCACTAAATCTCTTGCTTGAAGGTACGAGACGATCACGTCCAACAGCTCTTGCGGGAGGGAGAGGAGAGAGACCGGCATTTTATAAGTCATTTACTGCCTTTTTTACTTTTATCGTTTAAATATTGTTTTTTTAAAAAAAGAATGATGTCGTCCCTTCTTGAAAAGGCAAACAGCGATGTAACTGTAGTTGACGAAGAAGATGCGGATTTGGCCGCCGAAGTAGCGCATGTTACAAAGGATATTGCGCCATTGGAGGTCTCCGACGCGGATAGAGCCAGGGCTGAAGAGGTGCACAAATGCCAGCAATTAGTACCTTTGAAGACCCATAAAAAAAGGACTCATACATTCGGTTTAGATAAAGGACCAAGCCAATAAGTGCTTCGCTGCCAAGAAGTATGACGAAGCGATTGAACTGTACACAACCGCAATTGCATTCAATCCAAAAAATCCAGCCTACTATTCAAATAGAGCTTTCGGTAACTTTTCTGTTTTGCAAAGTTTTACAGTCCTGATGCCTTTGTTTTGTATTTTCTGTTTTAAGCTTACATTCGTTCGGAGTTTTATGGCGCAGCCATTCACGATGCCGAGACAGCCATCGCATTGGACTCAAAGTTTATTAAAGCGTATTATCGTCGGGCTGTGGGACACATGGCTATGGGAAAGTTGAAGGGTAAATTCTTGAAAGCGCCAACATTCTGCTCTTTAACTAACTAACTATATACCATTTTCAATAACTACAATTAGAGGCCGTAAAAGACTTTAAAGCTGTAGTCAAAGTTGCTCCTCGGGACTCGGATGCTCGTTCAAAGCTTAACGAATGTGAAAAGGAGCTCAAAAGACGGCTTTTTGAAAACGCCATTAGTTTCAATGAAGTTAAAAAGAGCGCCATTGAGTTGATTGGAGATATAGACAGTATTGTCGTGGAGCCATCATACGATGGCCCGCATCTTGCGGATACTGGAATTACTGAAGAGTTTTGCAAAGATCTTTTGAGTCATATGGAAGCACAAAAGAAACTCCACCGCAAATACGTTTACAAGATTATGCTAGCAACGAAAGCTCTCTTTGAAAATGCTCCGACGATTGTGGATATTCCGGTTCCTGAAGGCAAAAAAATCACTGTTTGTGGGGATATTCATGGGTACGATCGCATTTGTCACCATGGGTCATTTTTTTTCTTACTATTCTTATTTTATTGCAGCCAATTCTATGATTTGCTCAATATTTTCAAAATGAATGGCCTTCCTAGTAATGAAAACATGTACTTGGTCAGTGGTAGTTTGTTTGGTCAACATTCTTCTGACTTTTTCTCCTCAGTTTAACGGCGATTTTGTTGATCGTGGAAGTTTCTCGGTGGAATGCATTCTCGCTCTCTTGGCTTTTAAAATGATGTATCCCAACGGTCTCTTTTTATCTCGAGGAAACCACGAGACAGATGACATGAACAAGGTGTATGGATTCGAAGGAGAAGTTAAGGCCAAGTACAGCGACGTAATGTTTAAGCTCTTCAGTGAAATCTTTAATGCGGTGCCGTTGGGTAATCTCATTGGTGGAAAGATTTTGGTGATTCATGGTGGATTATTTAGCCGCGATGGTGTTACAATGGATGAGGTAATGCACTTGAAATTTCATTATTTGCTGTTAACGAATCGAGTGTCACTTCTTATTAGATTCGTAAGATCGATCGGTTCAGGCAACCAGGAAGCGAGGGACTCATGGTGGAATTGTTGTGGTCAGATCCCCAGCCGATGCCAGGACGTGGACGCAGCAAACGGGGTGTTGGTGTTCAATTTGGTCCCGATGTTACAGAAGCCTTCTGTAAAGAAAATGGGTTGGACGTTATTATCCGTAGTCATGAAGTGAAGCATGATGGATACGAAGTGGCACACAATGGTCGCTGCATCACCATTTTCTCGGCGCCAAATTACTGTGATAATGTGGGAAATCGTGGAGCTTTCATCAACATCGGCCCGGACTTGAAATTGAACTACACTCAGTTTCAAGCTGTACCCCATCCGAATGTGAAGGCGATGCAGTATGCCGGAAACATGTTTTCTAACATGCTTTGATTGATTGTGTGTAATTTAAATGAAGGGAATATCAGAACAATACTTTGTTTGGTATGCAAGCCGTTAACCCTTCATCATTCAAAAAAATCCCAATTTACTTTCCACCAAGAGCAGCTCCAATATTTTGCCCTCTCAACTTGACACCTAGAACACGCTCCATTTTGCCCAGAATTTGCTGGTTTGGATTCACCGCTTTTCCAGATTCATATTCGTTGACCACTGTTTGTTTCTCGTTGATTTTGGTTGCAAGGTCCTTCTGCGTCATTTGTTTTGCCATGCGTGCCTGTTGAATAGCTTTGGACACAGAGAGATTGACTTTTTTGACAGTGAAGTCCTAAGGGACAAATATTTAGGATGGAAGGCCAAGGAATGATTTAGAAGCCATCGGTCCCAAACCCCAATATTGACAACGGCCATGTCTTCGATAAGTATACACCACCGTGATACTTCAAGTTACGATGTTTAAATTGCTGATTAGTCTTCAACTGCCACTGTGGTGTTTTGGCAACCCCTCCCAACCAAATGCCCATTCCCATCGCAGCTCAGCTCAGCCCTGCCCAAGAATTTCAGAAGAGGTTCAGTTAAATTACCTCAGCTTCGTTTTCTACTTTGCCCATCTTGGCTGCATCATAACCACCGGCGGTTTTCTTTTCTGTGATGACAGCCACACCCTGTCTTCTGGCGGCATTAACAGCAGCCTCTGACTTCACTACAGTAGGGCCTCCAGCTGGACGCTTTCTGATAACCTGTGTGGGAAGCAAGACTGTTAGCGTTTGTATAACACACTGTGGTATTGGAGTATCTCTGCTACTGCAGGGGCCAGTACAGAATCAATGACTGTTCCTGGTTGAAACGATACGCAACTGTGACGGAATCCCAATCGTCTGACATGTTGTTACTGTGATTTTAAGATAGTTTATAACAGGTATGTAAATAAATAACAAACAATTTTACTCTTCTCAAAGTGACTTATCCACCAATGACCGGCACTCTGACGCGTCCAACTAAACTAATGCCTAGTATCACCGCTCTCCTTCATGCTCCTTCACTCGTTTTGGCTCTGACTCATCAGCGTCTTCGAATCGATCTTCAGTTTCCTTTCGAACACCACCAACAAATACAGATTCCAAATGATCCAATGCAGCTTGTCTGGCCCCAAACATATCTTCGTCATTGAAGTCGTCCGCAGTCATCATCCATCCCTCATCATCATCTGAAAAAAAGAACAAAAGTCAAAAGAAGCAAGTGAATACAAGCTGTCCTTTAAACACTCACCTCCATCGTCCTGAAGTGCATTCTTGTCGGGATGAAGGGCGGCGCATTCCGTAATTGCCAAAAACAAGTCGTCGACTAGAAGCAGCGATAAGCACGCAAGAAACAACAGCAAAACAAGCACACTCACGCTTTGATGGGTCGTCTGGAACAATGCGCATTTCGAAAGTGGGGTCCTCCTCGTCGTCATTGTTGTTCCCGTTGTCCTCGCTGCCGTTGCCTTCGCCGTCCAACGACAGATCCGACTCGACGGCCATGTTGTCCAGCTGGCAGTAGATGCACGGCGGGTCTCTCGATATCGCGTAGATGACGATGGACGGATAGTCGACGACAAAGACGCGCTGCTCGAGCGCAAAGACCAGCGCGCTGTCGCGCACCGACACGAGTCCCGCGCGCGGCGCCGGGTTGAGGCGGCGCGGCAGCGGCGGCGCAAAGAGCAGCTTGGCGCGCACGGCGAGGCGCGCGGGCGGCTCGGCGTCGGCGGCGGCGGCAGCGGCGGCGGCGGCGACGATGACGGGCATTTGGTTTTATTTATTTATTGGTTTGTTTTATTCAAACAACAAAAGTGTGGATCGCTTGCTCAATGGCCCACTGGCCCCATGACGCATCGCGGCGGCCCCACTGCGTCGGATCCCACTCAGTCACAAAATTGCACTCGAGGGCATCCAGCTGCGCCATCTGCTCGTCGGGGATCGTCCAGTCAAACACACTCAAGTTCTCAATCAGACGAGTCGGGTTGACAGTCTTAGGCAGTGTCACGAATCCCTTCATCAATCCCCACTTGATCAACACTTGGGCAGGCGTCTTGTTGAGTTTGGTCGAAACGCCAACCAAGACCGGATCATCCAACTTCCTCGCTTTGGTTAATGGGGAATACGCTTGAACAACAATGCCTTGTTCCTTGCAATACTTTGTAATGTCTTCGTGTTGTAGGAATGGATTCAGTTCGATTTGATTCACTGCTGGGACAGTGGTACTGCAAGCAATAAGCTCCTTTAAATGCGCCACATTAAAGTTGGACACACCAATCGACTTGACTAATCCCTGCTTCTGGAGTACTTCCATTTCTTTCCATGCTTCGATTCTTTTACCGTGAATGGGTGCGTGGATCAAATACAAGTCAATGTATTCTGTGTCTAGCAATTTCAAGCTTTTGTGAAACGAAGCTGTTGGGGTCCTCATTTCATTGATTGCAAGTTTCGTCGTGATCCAGATTTCGCTGCGTGGCACACCAGAGTCTTTAACTGCTCTTCCGACGTCTGCTTCATTCTTGTAAAATGCAGCCGTGTCGATATGACGGTAGCCTGCTTTCAGTGCGGCCAACACCGTCTTGTAGCAGTCCTCAGGGGTTGCCTTGTAAACACCCAGTCCTACGGACGGTATTCTGAGGCCGTTGTTGAGCAAGGTCGTTGTCATTTGTGGTAGTTAACAATAGCTTCTCGAAGCCCTTTGTATTTATAAGAAAGAAATTATTCCGTCATTTTTCCGCATATCAAATACAGAAATCAGCTTACAAATGCCGAGAAATTCAAACCTCATTTATTACTCATCACAAAGTTATGCCTGTGAATCACGCAGTCTGAACTAATGTAACCTAGCACCACATGAATCTCATAACTCTTGAGCCCTTTAATCCGAGCAACCTCACTGGCTCCATAGTTGACAAGCCCCTTTCCAATCTCAACCTCTTGTATTTCTTTTGTTCCGTCTCCAACATCCACTTGCTTCCTGCATACAACACGAACTGTTTGATCACTGCTAAAAGTTCCTTCCACATCAACAATCCCAGCAGCAAATAAACTCATCTTTTTCTTGATGGCACTTGCAGCGCCTTCATCGACATAAATACATCCACGATCGGCCAGTCCGTGTAAAATCCACCATTTTCTGTCGACCATGGGGTTTGGCTTTCTTAAAAAAAGAGTCCCAACACTGGGCTCAAATCGCGTTGATGGGCTATCCCGATGATGGGCCGCCATCTCATCCAGAATAGTAAGCATTCGCTTGGGATCACTTCCAATTGTAATGATTGTCGAGCACCCAGCAGCTGTCGCCAGCTCAGCGGCAATGAGCTTAGTGACCATTCCTCCAGTCCCAAGCGAAGACCCCGGAGAAGAAACTTGAACTATAAGAAGAAGAAGAATAAGAGAGAATAAGAAAAAAAGTGAATGAATCAAACAATTGTAGCCTCTCTGTACCTTTGAGACTAGCAATATCCTCCACCACTTTAACAGCTTTTGCATCAGGATTTGTACGTGGGTTATCCGTGTATAAACATTCCACATCGGTGCACAGAAACAGATAATCGGCATTCACCATCCCAGCAGTGATAGCACTCAAAGTATCGTTATCCCCAAACCGAATTTGAGTGTTGGATACAGTGTCGTTTTCATTTACAATAGGGACTGTCTTGAAATTAAGGAGTTCCTTGAAGGTGTTGCAGGCATTGATGTATTGTGCTCTCTGTAAAGCAAGCGCAAGTTAAATCAGAAAGTAAACCTGTGATAAAATAATCAAATAACCAAACCTCAGCTAAAACGTCCTTGGTGAGTAGAACTTGGGCGACAGGAATGTCCAATTGTCCAAATAGATCATCATACAATGCCATCAATCGACCTTGGCCCACAGCGGCAACAGCCTGAAATAAGAATTTAAAACCTTAAAAAAGAAGAATCTTGATCGCGTGTTTCTTTACTTGTTTTTCTTGCAGTGTCTGAGGACGGTGCGTCAGATTCAATCTCTTCAGCCCCATGCCAACGGCTCCAGAACTAACAAGGATGACTCGATGGCCCAATTGCCTCATCTCATGGACCGTTTCAATAAGTAACGACAGCGTAGACATTTTGGGAAACAGGGTCTTTTCATTGACTATGCTGCTGGTTCCAAGTCTAGGATAAACGATCAGGATCGATTAGAACTGGAACAAAACCGTACTTAATCACGACAGTCAATCCATCAGTAGATCCAGTCTGGGTGGTCGAAGGAACCACGCGGGGATTCTTTGGCGGTGCAGTGTGAGAATCAAACGCCATGAGTGTCAAATAGATAAGAACTCTTTTGGACAAATCTCTGACATCATTTATTATCACTCCACAATGGATAAACACAAGAACCAAAGCGAGACAAAGACAATCACCCAAATTATTCCAAGTGATAGAGCCAAACTCGACTTTTTCTTGATTCGTCTGGGAATTAATACGTATTTTGGTCCATCCCAACCATCGCTTGGACGATGAATCTCTATCCTTTTCACAATAGGATCCACTGAAGCTTGTGACTTCTGGTGGATCTCTATCCAACGCCTCACGTTTTTTTCAACCATCGCTAAAGGTATAGCACCAGATCCCAACACAACATCGTGGAATGCCTTCACATCAAACCTGGCTCCCATCTCTTCAGTTGCAATCTTCCTCAAATCCATGAACTTCATTTCTCCAACTTTATAGCTCAACGCTTACCCTGGAATAGCAGTGTATCGCTGGGCTTCAGCCAAGATTTCTCCAGGACTTTGGCCCAGCTTGGACGTCATATAAGTAATAGTTTCAGCCAATGACCAGCCTTTTGCGTGAAGCCCAGTATCTACCACAAGGCGGACAGCGCGGAGCATTTCATCCTCCAAACGTCCAAAGTAGTCGTATGGGTCAGCATAAATCCCCCATCCTTCCGAAAACGGCTGACTTGAAACCATTCTACGAATCAAATGTACTCCTTGGTTTTGCGAAGCAAGAGAGGACTCGTGGTGGTGTCCAGGATTCGCCTGAATCAAGACGTTAAGTATAGTACTCAAAAAGCATCTCCATGATCAAAAGAAGAGCAACCTCGTGAGCACAAAAGGGCATCAAGTGATTCTTGGGAGTATGAAGCTGCAAAAGAAGATTTATGCTGAAAGTCCCGCCTTCTCCTTCCGAACCAAGTTCATAGCTCCCGAGAGGTGACTGTAATTCCAAGCTTTCAGGATATGGTTTCACTTGGCAGCTGAAAAATAACTCAGTGGATTCAATTGTTTTAGAAAAAATGTAGACTTACTCCAACTGAGGGAACTTTGAAAATAGGTTTGACATCTTGCTTTTACAGAAGGCAACCAAACGCTCACATTCTGGAACAATTTCTTCTCTCTTCAGATATAAATTTGGAAATTGTTTAGGATTAAGTAACGCTGGTTGGAATTCTTTGATGGTTCCGTTGAACTGGCACTGATTCTTTGCTTTTTCCATCAAGGCTTCAATCCTTGCTACCCCCCCCCCCCCCCCCCCCCCCCCCCCCCCCCCCCCCCCCCCCCCAATCCAATAGAATGCAAGTCCTCCGCAGTGAAGGCAGTTTCTGTATTGACAAGAATGTACTTGTTGTATTCCTCACTGAATCCATTCAACGAGAATATTCCGTCTGATTGACGAGAGTGTTGAATGTACTCGGTCTTTAGAAACTCACTGATTTTTTTGATTCCGGGAATAATTTGGTCCCTCAAAATAGGAATCAAATAGTCTTGATCGTTCATAAATTTTTTTGTCTCAGCCGCACGATTAAGAGCAAATGACCGAGCCGCCTCCAGCAGTGGCAGGTTCGGATTTATGAAACTATCACAGAATTGAATGAGGAGAGAGACAGACGTTTGATTCATTGTAATTTGTCTGTTGATTCCAGAACGCCAATTATCAATCATACAATTGAACTGCTTTGGAAGCTTTGAAAGGCGCGTCTTGTAATTGAATAAATTGTGGAGGCTGTTTATCTGATGAAGCGAAAAGTATGTTTCCAAGCTGACAAGTTCTCCTTGCATATGGCTGATAGACAACCGTTTTTAAAGAAACCGAACCTGCCGAAGATCTCGAACGGATCTGTATATAAACCAATTTCTTCACCCAAGAATTCGCTGTAAAGTCCCCATCCTTCAACAAAAGCACCGCTCATCACCATCTGGCGAATAAGATGCTCTTTGGCTGCCCCGTTTGCAAGAGACACTTGATGATGATGTCCAGGATTGGCTTCATGAAGACATAGTGCTTTTAATTGATGAGAGTGCTTTCCAAGCTGAAGCAATAAGTTGATGTTGAAAACACCTCCTTCTGTTCTAGTACCTTCCGAGTAACTACCAATAGGACTTTGGAGTTCCCTCTCGGCAGGTACGGGTTTCACTTGACAACTAAAATATACAGTAAATATTTGTTTCTCAAGTAAAAAGAAAATGACTCAACTCAAATGGTGGAAACTCCGAAAAGACTGAAACCATTCTTTGCTTTGAATCTTGAATTAAGTTTCCGCAAACTCTTAAAATATCGTCATGGGAAGTGAAGTACACGAGAATTTCGGCATTAGCAAGCCATTCAAATTGCTGTTCTGTACAAAATCGATCATCCCAGATCGATTTTGATGAAAAGTCTTTTTGGTTTTTGAGGAATGGGTGGATTTCAGTTGTGTGGACTCGACAAAAAATGAAAAACGAGGCTAAAACAAAAAACAGCCATTCGACCATCTTTCGTTCAATCATGCACCCCTACATAAATTATATTCGGAGATTATAATAAAGCAATCTACAATGGGTGACCAGTTATATTCTCGCAACCAAAAATAGGGTGTGAAACACTTCGGGCTCATGGACAACATGGCCTTTTGGGGGAGGGTTCTGGGATGTCTCTGGCTTAACATCAAAGGTTTTGATAACCTTCCATAAATGCGAAGCCGTCGCGGAAAATTCATTGGTGGCAGCCGCAGAATCCAAGAAATCAAAGCGAAACTTAGAATATGACAATGCAATCCAAAACGATCCAGAAGTCGTTACTTTTGCCAAGTTTAAAGCAAGTGCAACTGTAGGCCCGACTGACTCCACTTCTTGTGTGGATGGGTTCAAAACATCAACATTCAGTCTGCAAGAAATTGCATCAGCACAGCTCTTTTCAACTATAATGCGGAATTCAAGTGCATGTGAATCTGTTTCCAACGCCTGTTTGAAGGAGTCCCAGTGAAGCAGATCAGCAACGGCCCATGTCATCTCAACACTGCCAAAAGTAGACATTCCATATCTCGCCCTCGCTGGATTGCCAGCTTTGAATAATCCAAATTGACAATCTGCTTTGATCTCGGAATCAAGCTCGGCACGAGTTTCTTGCGCAGCTCGTTTAATAGTTCGGATGTTCCTGACCCAATGTGTAGTAGATTCAAGTTGGCTCCGTCGTCGCTTGAACGAAGAATGCTCAGGGCCGCAACTATGTGTTTGACAAGAACATCAGCGGCAGCGAGCCATTCAAAATGTAATTCCGATTCAAAGCGGTTTTCCCAAAATTGCTGCGAAGAAAAGTCTTTGGTTTTTGCCATCTTTTTTTAATTGAAAGCGGACATTCCTTTCACCAAATCTTCTAAATCTTCAACCTTTGCTTTCTTTTGCGAACGTAGCATTGCTCTGGCAGTTCTCTCATCAGCTTCGACGTCTTCCTCCATCATTATACGCTTTTTGCCCTTCTTCTCATAAATAATCACAGTTGGTCCCTTAATTGGTTCACCAAGAGAAGCCTTTCCTGCCGATTGTCTCTTTTTCAATGGAGAGGCTCCTTTTCGCTGAGAAGCTGTTTTCATTGTCTGTAGCCTCTTTGCTTTCACGGCCTTCTTCGCATTCAAGGCAATAACAGCATCTGATAATGATGCGACAGCGATTTTTTCCTTCTCCTTTGCGAC
Source organism: Obelidium mucronatum (assembly GCA_025765595.1). NCBI lineage: Eukaryota > Fungi > Chytridiomycota > Chytridiomycetes > Chytridiales > Chytriomycetaceae > Obelidium > Obelidium mucronatum. The sequence continues at coordinate 11,476 of JAIVFH010000435.1, forward strand.
ATCATGAAACAGCTTCTCCGCTTTGCCCGCCAAGGCCTCTACCTTCACTTTTTCACCGACTCCCAACTCAATCCCCCCATGTCTCGAAATCATTTCAGCAATCTCCTTGGCCACACTCTTTTTGAAACGGACAAACCCATACTGCTCCAAGGGTTTCATGACGCACTCCAACACAGGAGCAAGGTTTTCAAATTCGGTAGGAGCAATCGCTTGAATGGAAGAAGATGTGAATCCTACTGAGGGAGCAATTGGGCCGAAGCGGATGACCCTGTTGAGGGGGTACCCCAAAATTGCAGCAGCTTGAACAGCCGAGTGCCCCATTTGCTTTAAAGGTTTTGTTCGAGGATCGCGGCTGGTGAGAGATGGATGATTCCAGTCAAATGCCACTTCTGTGGACACATCTGAAGTGGAACTTGAGGGAAAGATCGCCGATTCCACAGATAGCACAGAGTCTTCATATGTAGCAGGAGATGAATTGGCAGCAAGCAGTTTGATCATAACGGCTGGATCTTCGAACTGAACAAAACATGGAATCTTTAGAATGAGGAGCAAATCGGAATCTCGTAATTTGACCAAACTTTTCCTTGATAAATGAGATGAAGTCAAGTTGGACTGCATCCGCGGTGATTCCTCCAAATGCGCAGCAACTGAGTGTCAAGGCATTTTTGGTGCGAACAACATCATGAACACTTTGTTGGTCAAAAGATACAATACGACGCAATGATAATCTATCAGCTGAAATCCAATTTGCAGGGAGATTAGCAACCATAGCATAGCAATAGAATCCATTAACTACCTCGAAAGCACCTTTGACAACAACTTCCGCCGCTTCTTGAAGCATTTCGACATTTACATTAGCAGCCTTGACAACTTTAAATCCGGCTATTGTTGAGAATGGGACCCATCCATTTTGCCAGCCACAGTTTGGATCAGCGGTTGCAGCAAGTCTCAACAGATTGTTAGCAGAAGTATGCATCAAGGAACGTAAGCACGGTATTCCTCTCTTGATCAAGATCGCAAGTTGCGAGGGATTGAAGACCTCCAGCTACAATCGGCAGCTTGCAAGAAATCAGTTCAATGTCCATGACTTTTTCCAAGAGCATCAAAAAATTCCATAAAAAAAAAAAGAAGAAAGAAAGAGGAAGAAAGATGTAGCTCAAAGTTTAAGTCCAACACCTCGATTTCGCAGTTCTAACACATGTTCTGGAATGTTTTCCAACAACAAGTCGTTGTTGTTCAAATAGAGCCCTTGCAAACGCAACAAGCTCCCAAGCTCTGCCGGAATAGCTCCTGACAGTCGATTATGAGATAAAGCCATTGTGTTTAAGTTGATTAGATTTCCTAGTTCTCCGGGAATGTTTCCTTGGAAAGAGTTGTTGACAAGATTCAAAAACAACAGATTCTCGAGGTTTCCAAGTTCGGAAGGTAAAGGCCCACTTAAATTATTGTCATATAGGGCTAGAGACTCCAGACTTAGCAGATTCCCAACCTCTTTTGGTAACTTTCCCGACAAACAATTCGCACCAATTTTGAGAACCCTTAGATTTGATAACCGGCCAATTGCTGAGGGAATTTCTCCACCAAAGTTATTGGACGATAATGTCAATTTAGTTAGTCGCTTGAGCTGGCCAACTTCCTCGGAGATTGTTCCACCAAAGCTGTTATCAGCCAGATTGAGAACTTCCAAGTTCCGCAAATGATACAAACTGATTGGAATGCGACCGGCGAGTTTGTTGGAGTTGAGAGAAAGAGACGTGAGATTGACCAGGCGATTGATTTCAAATGGAATCCGCCCACTCAATCCATTTTCAGACAAATCGCATTCCTGAAGATTAACCAATTCGCAAAGTGCAGAAGGAATCGCTTGATCAATTTTGTTCTTAGCCAGGTCGAGTTGGATGAGTGATTTTAGCGAAGCGATAGAATTTGGAATTGATCCCTTGATTGCAAGGCTGTGGAGTTGAAGATGTTTCAGTTTCACCAACATGCCGATTGATTCGGGGATGGAAAACGGAGTCCACTTCGGCTCATTCCATGGATCCAACATGCAGTAGTTCCAGATAATGAGAGAGTCGAGCGTATCCCAATACGCAACTTTGACATATACTTGCTGATACTCCTCTGGCCATGCGGCAAACCACAACCAATCGAGCACTTTTGTATCGTTCCAATCTTTCAGCGGATTTTCAAAGTGCTCAAACCACGCAATTGATTGCGACTGGCGCGGTTCGTAGACAAAACAGTCCAAGTTCAGTTTGGCAAAATGGCGATTAGACAGACTCGCCCTGATGGCTTTGCAGAGGGCTGTGTAGCGAAGAACGATTCGTGGCTGAATCCAACTGAAGATTGCTCGCACAAGTTCGGGTGGAAGCAGGTCAAGCTGATTGTTTTTCGATTTCATAATCAAACATCGCTAATCAACGCTTATGCCTTCACTTAAAGATAATAGTCGCATACATTTTCAACTGATTTTCATAAGGAAATGACAGTAAGAAGTGACAATCTAAAGAAACGCGACGATCATCTTCAGTTGGTTTTCAAAAAGACTATCCGTCTTCAAGTCTCCTACGCCTATAATGAATCTTAGGGTTCTCATATGGCACTCTCTATACTGCTTGACTTTGGCTCTGTCCGATATTGTCACGAAGAAGACGAACGTGACTGAATGGATCCCTAATCACAAACTACAATATAACTTATGATCCGAAATTGATTGATTACTATGGATATGGAGGCTTTGCGCGTTATTGGAGGCGAAATTAGCTCCACAGCTCGGTAACTATATTTAAATAGGCTATCTAGTACCGCCATAACGTATTCATGCATTTGCTCAATGATAGTGCATCTGCACAAGCACTCTCTTCCAACCAAGTACTACCTTTTAAGATTTTGTATTTTACGGGGATATGACTGTAACCATTGCGAACAGATTCCGTATTGTTCTTTTTTTCGGGCTCGCCTCGCTTGGATGATCGCAATATATTCAACTACTTTTTCCGAATGTTCCCATCAATGCGTTCGTTACTTCACCCGTTTTAAAAAAATACTGAGATACTTACTCTTGATTGTTAGGACTTGGAAAACCGATTGCATTGTTTCTGGAATCCTTGTCGGTTCGTCAGATTGGAATTGTTTATCAAAAGGACGCAGATAGCACTTTACAAATAGCACTTGACATTGTCCAAACAATGCAATCCAAGGGAATAATTGTTGCAGTAAATGTTCCATTGATTTCAAAGCTGACGCCTGCTATTCTGGATTATGCAGTTACTACATTCAAACAAACTACAGCAAGGTTGGTGGTGGTTTCAGTATCAATCCAAACTTACACCTTCATTATTTTGAACAAGATATATTATTGCAATAGGATCTTCAGATTGGTTGAGTAATGTAGTATACACGTTTGGAAAACGAAAAATGGTGGGGCCAAATTATGTGTGGATAACCAGCAACACCCCGAAACCCAAAAGCGGCGATCTGATGAAAGGTAGAAGTGACTTATTTTAGATGGTTTGGCTGAAGAGTTTTCTCCCAGTTTATGGCCCAGACTATTACAGCTTTCTCACGGGACTTCTGGTTACCAATTCAATAACAGCATCAGAATACAGCGAAACTTATTATGCTACACTGATGTCACTTAACCAAATGGCAGGGTTCAATCCGTTGGATTCAGGAATTTTTTCCAACTTCAACACAAAGCTGGCGTACGATTGCACCATGCTCATGCTGTTGGGGTTCGACAAGGCTTTGGCAGCAGCATCACCATCAGACCCGAAACTTCTTGCAGAAAGAAGGCTTCAAGGAATCATGAATTCCTCCCATTTCTCGAACTTGGGTAATTTCTCTCATCTTTTCCTGTTCCAAGAATGTTAATTTGTGTAAATCCAGGATATCAGAGCTTAGTCTATCGCCTTATCCAATTAACGGAACGAGGTGATATGAAAACGCAATATCAGTTTGGGGCTTACAATGGAACCAAATATTCGATCTCAGGTGCTGTTCATTTAGGAAAAATTCAGGCGTTAAAAGAAAGAATTCTAGGCATTGGCGCAACTGATAGAGAATTAACAAGTTTTGAGTTTTACCCAGACTCACAAGGCTTCTTTTTTAATGGTATTTTTCGATTGTTTTTGGTAACAACAAACGTAACCAATTTCCAAATTTTTAAATTAGGGTCTCTGCCATTAGATGGGCTGCCTGTACAGTATTCCTACACTCTTGAATGGCAAGCCGGAAAAATGATTGTCGCAATGTCATGCATCGGATTTCTCGCCACATTCTTCTCCATAATATTTCTGATACTATTTCAGTCGTCTGCGATTCTTCGTGTGGCCTCAGTCCCAGAATGTCTAGCAATTGTTCTGGATGTGTCTCTATCCAACTTCACATTTACCTGCATTTTGGAGAAGCTCCAGCAATCCTTATTTGTCATTTAAGAAACTGGGCTTTCAATCTTGGATTCAATTTGGTTATTTCGACCCTGATTTGCAAAAACTTGTTGGTAACACGTATGTTTGGTTATAAGCGGGTGCGTCGACCAGAGATGGAAGTTATTAGATTTCGGTTATTAAATATCTTTTTATGTGTCATAAGCATACAGGTTATTTTTATCTTTTACGTTATTCTTATTTGTGTAGTAAAACCCAAAACGACTATGCTCATCTTACTTCAAACATTGCCACAACCCAAAGGGACCTTTCTACTCACCCCATGACAGACCAATGTTGGAAATTATTTTTATTACATTTCATTGACACTACGGATGAGTTCCTTCCAAGAAGGAGTACTCTTTACTAACAAGTGTTTTCTCTTACCTGGCATGTTCCTGACAACCTATCTGGTTTCAACTTAAAGTCCGCGGGAAAGCCACAACGAAAGCACAATCCTCTCAATCACGTTTTTCGCCATCGGCTTGGCCAGTCTTGTGATTTCCAACTTTGACACATCGTCAGCATTATTCAATTTAATGAAATCAATATGCATTTGGGTAGCAATGATGGTTGTGCTGCTTTTGCTTGTGGGTTCTCGGTTCGGAGAAATGGCTCAAGCAGGTCTCCTCCCAACTTTGCATGGTAAAATGCACGTACTATAGCGAGCGGCACTCCCAATTCGGACCCTATTCGGACTCCTATTCGGAAAACGATTCGGAGTCCGACTAGGGCCCGATTCGGATCCGATTCGGACTCCGAATCGGACTAGGCTGTCCGTTAGGCCTAACGGCACTCCAAACGGACTCCAATTGAGCTCCAAATGCGCTTCCAATTGGATTTACAGCTCCTAACGGCTTTTTCAGCCCATCGCTAATAGTGCGTTGATAGTCCTTGTCGGAAAGCTAGTCAAACGCGGCTAGGGTCCTACTAGGATCCCCGTTAGGACTCCAAATCTCAAAAATGTTGAGCATCTGGTGGGGTTTGAAGCCATCAGAAAAATTTTCTGAGCCTTCATCCTGAAATTTCCTGCCAAAATTTTACTCAAATGGAAAAAGTTGTGGCCCAGTGCCCTTAATGGGTTTAATGTATGACATAATACAAACTTGTGTCTCACATAATTATGTTAGAAATCATTATTATTCCATTGTTATTTCTATTTGACTGAGTTACCTTTTCAATTCAAATCAAGTTAATTAATCTTCAGATTTTACAATCAGGAATTTATTCACTACAAAATAAGTAGCTATGTTTGCTACTACAAAATAAGTAGTTATGTTTGCATACAATCAAGAATTTATATAAGTTGAGATAGTGCAGTTAAGAAATGGCAGTGACTTTGAAGATGATCTGGTGAGGCAAGTATTCAAAGTTAGGCTTGTGTGATAAATATTAAATTTTCTCTCTCAGGCATGTATTAAAATGGTTAATAAACATGCAGGGTGAAAAATTGATGATGGGAAAAAATTTGCCATGAAATTTTAATGGGGATGGAAATATGTACAAGTGCAGAGTTGAGAAAATTTTCATTTGATAATTATGTTAAAAGTTTATATTGCAATGGAAGAGATTTCTGCAGTAAAGTTGCATCATGCAGCGGAATAATTTGTTCTTGGTTGTTTCTATGTTCACCGGTGCGAAGGGTCATTATCGGGGGAAAACTCCCAATTAGGGCTCCTAATGACCCCATTAGGGCTCCTAATGGGTCCAATTGGTTTGCTATAAGGAATGAAAAACACTAGTAGCGCTCCTATTAGGAGCAAAAAATCCGATTAGGAGCAATGAAAAAACGCGTTTTTTTCAATCAGAATTCCTATTGGGGCTCCAATTGGGGCCAAATAGGCTCCGAATCGCTCTCAGTCCGATTCAGATCCGATTAGGAGTCCGAATCGGACCCCGAATAGGGCCCGAATCGGACCCCGAATTGCGCGTGCCGCTCAGACCCCGGGCTGGTAAAATGGGGAATACCAATATCATCTCGCAAAGAATAAGACGCTCTCTGATTCCCGATAATAATAAAGTCTCGGGTTCTCATCGTAAGAGTATGCGAGAAAGTTTAAGACCGCTGTCGATAGTTTTCAGCGAAGTGAGAGTTTTTCATTTTGTACGAAATAACGAGTCCTCACTCCCAAAAATACTGTTCTCTATAGAACTCACACTCACTCAGAAGGGAAAGTATCGACACAAGGTCTTGTACGAGCCTGTAGAGCTATGCATCTACCCAATTGGGGATGCGGGCCGGACCTCGCGAGTCGCGATACCGGTCGCGTTGCGAGCCGCTCACGGGCCGCCTGCGACCTGCTGACGAGCTGCTAGCGGGCCGCTTGCGACCTGTGCCACGGCCTGTTGGCAGGCCGCTCTGTACCTTTTTATGTGGGGCGCGAGCCGCAAGCCACTTCTTCACAGGCCGCTAACCCCCAACTGTCACTAAAACTCAAGAATAAGCCACAAAAAATGTATCAAATAAGGCTGTTTATTAAGGCTGTTTATTATCAATAAATAAATAAATAAATAAGTAAATAAGTAAATAAGTACACATTGCTCAACCCAGGGCTTGCAAAACCGATTCCCGTATCTTCCGATTGCGATCTGTGGCATCGCGATTAATGTTGAAGGTAACTCCCCGCTTCTCCACCACAGCGCTTCCCACAAACCTGTCCTGGTTGTGCTTCACAGCCCAACTCGCTGTTCCCATTCCATCTGCCAGAATCAGCGAGATTCTCCGCTTTCTAGTATCTACCTCCGCCACCAACTCCGCTGCCTCCACAAATTGTCTCTCCCCTGAATGCCACATCCTGGTCCCATGTTTTTCATGCTTGAACATGGAAACAATCGCCTCCCCATGAACCGCTGGGATCACCACATTTCGATCTGGTAGGTACAGCACTGGCCATACCACGGGCGGTTCCGCGTCTTCCTCATCCACCACAACACTGAAGTTGATCCCGAAAGTCGAATTCTTGCTGTCCAGGTGGAACTTGAAGTCCCCGTTGTTTGAGCACGCAAGAAACGAGGAGGTGAAAATCCCAAAGATGGGATCGCACGCAGTTGCTACTTCCTATTGGTCTCGTTGTTGCAATTAGATGGTGACTGTCAAACTATAACAAACACATACCTTTGTAATGTTGGCCACCATCTCGAATGCCTCCCGATGTACCAGAGACTCCACAACGCCAGTGAGGTAAGCGACCAGCGGCTGAAGGCCCTCAAAGTGGGGCAGCAGCTCTGGCTTGATGTTCTCCTTTCCAAACACCGCCAGCCCGTTCGCTACTTTTTCGGCATGTTCTTTTACCTTGACAGACGCTACATCCGCTGGGTAGTGCGGGTCCTTGATGCCGTCTGCAACTCCAGTCCAGGAGCACAGGTTGATGACTCGCATGTTGCCACGCGTCTTGACCTTTGGCTGCAAGCGTCGAAAGATAGCTGCAAGATCGCGGATGTGCAGCATGGCGTCCTTGAGTATATAGGGCGGCAGTTTGATTCTAATAGCACTCCCAAGTTGTTAGCAACGCTTGGACTGCAACAACACCAAAAAAACCCTCACCTCCCTGCAACAAGCTCTTCAACTCCGTCTGTGTTTAGACCATACACAAACTCCTGTCCCTTGGTTCTGTCATCCAGCACTCGCAGCTCTGCAGGTTTTGTTGCTGAAAATCTTTAACACCAACCACAGCAAAAAAAAGAAGTTGGCCCACCAACCTATAATATCAGCGCGGCTCAATCCCTGCTCAGACATGTGCTTTTGGCGTTTCATCATCTGGTGTGCAGCGGTGGATGCTGACTTTTTGACCCGTTTTCGTTTGGTACGCGTTTTGTCCATTGCATTAATAGATAAATAAATAAATAAATAATCAAGTTAACTCAACAATACTAAGGTAATTTATTGAATCAAAGTATTCCTTGCATATCAACGGCTACAAAGCTGTAATAAAGTATTCTCTGCGTTGTTGTGTTCTCCCTCATTACTTTGACTTGAAGAATGCGACGCTCAACAAGACAACGCCAAGCCGCCGCGCTGCCACAGCCTCAACCAAACATACAACAGCATCAACCTCTTCTATCAACCCGATCACAGCAATTAGAGCGTGTCCTGCTGCTCCTGCTGAGATCCTTGCCACTCTGGATCAAATTGAGCAAGTCCTGTTGGATCGCAGCCGCTATATCCTGTCGGACTGCAACCTGGATCTTACGCGCTTGGAATGCCTCCTTCTTGATTGCAGGAAAAGTTGTTTCCTCCTAAGAAGTGATTAGGACTCCATTAGGAGGCGGCTAGGAGCGCC
>JAIVFH010000436.1:0-20148 GCA_025765595.1 Obelidium mucronatum
CCTGCTCGTCCTCGCCACGCTCACATTGACGATGTTGCGGATCAACTTCCTCTTGTCAATTACAAAACTGCTGCAGAAGTTGTTGTTGATAGTTCTTTGCAAGTAGGATTTGTTGATGCTCTCAATATGGAGAATTTGGTACTTGAGGACGAGCCAGACGAGAGGCTTAAGGGTCTTTTGGGGGAAACCAAAAAAAATGCACGGTTTGTCTGATGCCGTATGAGGACGGGGAAACTTTGCGTATTTTGAAGTGCCAGCACGGATTCCATTCAGATTGTATCGACCAGGTTGATAATTATTTTTGTCATTGGGTCGGGTTGACATCCTAACATCATAAATAGTGGCTCACCTCTCATGTCAATTCGTGTCCTCTTTGTCGTCAACCAGGAGTCGAAGTCACCCGTCAGCCAGTACAAGAAGGTGGTCGTTTTGGTAATCATGCTCTTAAATTAAATCTATATTATTCAGTAGCCCCTCAGCCCCAGCCAAACGCAAATCAGGGGCCACCCCCCGCATTTATTCAAGCAATTCTTCGTCAGTTGCTTATGCGTGGACCACCACAGCAGCCGCCTCCAAATACGGAAGTTCAGAACAGCAACACACAGTCGCCTTTGTCACAAACACCAACGGCTCCAAGTCATCCTACTGATCTCCCAATTGAAACTCCTACCACTTCGGGAGAGGCGAGTGTTGCTGTTGAACCAACCGAAGAACCAGTCGAAGAACGTATACCTCAGGCTTCCAGCACAGCCAACCAAGACCAGCAATTACGAAGAGAGCAATCGGAACAGCAGAATCAAGAGCAGCAAAGAAATCGAGCTCCAAATCCTGATTTGCTTCGGGCCGCGCTACTTCCAATTCTCGCATCTATTTTGATGGGCTTGCCACCGCCAACAAGGCAAAACGATCTTGCTACCGAGACTTCAACAGAAGCAACCGAAACATCCGGAACTAGTGGTGGGATTGGAAGTATCGGTGGGCGGCCTGTCTACGGTCCAGAACGACCGCCACCACCAACGTTGGGACATATTTTAAGTCGATTAAGCCAGGCGAGTAATGTCTCACGGTTGCGTCGAGATCCCGAAAGCCAGTTGTTTGGTGGTGGTGTCAATGGTCACGGGAGTGAGGAATCCACGTCTTCTGGATCTTTGACTGGAGGCTCAGCCGCTTTCCGAGGGAGGGACGAGGCATTGCATGCAAGCGAAGATGATCAGGGCGATCGAAGCAGTGATTTTGAAGACGAGGATTCGGATGAAGATTTGGATGCTGCATTGGAGGCCTTGGAGGCGATATTGGGTGTAAATCATAGTGATCAAGAAGAGGAAGAAGATCCTGCGTCAGCGTTGTAGGGTTGCCTTATTTATACCTGGATTTTTTTGGTGTTATAATTTTGGGTTGGGTTTTGTTTTTTTATTTTTATGGGTCTCATATCTCTTTTCTACATAAACCTCTTTTATTGAATCCTTGTTTGGTTACTGAAATTCATGGAAAGGAGGACAGAGAGAAGTCATTGTTTCTATCTTTTTTATTCACTAATAACAAAGCTGCATAAACAAAAAATCACTCCGATCTGTCATTGCCGCCACCTGTTTCTTCATCTGTGTATGAATGTAAGTGGGAAGGAAAGTGGAAACGAATCTTTTTGGATCTTTGAATTACCAATCAACTTTCTGGCAAGAGCGTACATGTTCCGGACAGTGGACTTCTTTTCCTCGAGAGCCTCTTTTTCAAAGCGCATTCTAAGAAGAGCAAACACTTCCTCTTCTGTCAATGGCGCGTCATCTATCAAACAGCCATCGACGTGGGCTTCAAGACGTGCTACTCCAACCTGCTTTTGGCACACTGGACACTCCACTCTCTAATGATGTTCAGGGGTTAAGAAGAAGGCCATCAAAGTAAAAACAGCAGTACCAAAATGCTTTTCACGTGAACAGCTTTCTGCTTTTTCAGGAGGTCGGGATCGGCGGCTTTTGGCACTGGTTGGGTCTCCGAGACGTAAATATGTTCAACAGGCTGTGGTTCTGCCAGGTTCTCCACTGCGACAGTTACGCCGCTGTTGCCAACGTCTTCTTCTCGCTTTCTCTTGGAGGTAGAAACCTGTGGATTGAGCAAATTACTTCTATACAAAGAGTAGGAAGTTATTTATACCAAGTAGGCCACGTCTTTTCCAGTACGACCATATCTGGCGCCCCTGAATGTTAGAAGTCCCCATGGGGATTCATAAGTCTTGCCGATAGTTTTGTGATAAAACGCTGAAGAATCCACAAGTGAGGCACAATGGACAAACCCAAAACTAGAAAAAGGAAATTAAAAACCGAGGTAGTCCCAATGCCAATAGTAAGCATACTTTTTGTTTTCATGCCTTAAAACATGAACGAACGGCGACGACATTTTTTGAAGAAATGCTTCCAAGTCGGCAATTATTGCAGACTTCAAATTCTCACCACAGATCATCACGGATTGATCCATATTTCCACAGCATAGGCGCTTGTTGTAAAGAGGTGGGTCTAGAATAAATAAAGATGATCAGACGCGTCCCGAAGGACGACAGAAGCACTCCGAGGGAATGACAGAAGCACCCAAAGGGATGACAGACGCGTCATGAAGGTCTAGGGGAGGGGTTGTTATTTGTTACCTGTCATTTTGAAAAAGATTTATTAAAAAATTACTCCTCAGTCAATCCGCTCTTAAACGTGGATTCGCCGTGACTCAAACAACTCCTACCCATACTTTCAAGAAATTCCAACAAGCAGTCATGCAGATGATTGTAGCGGATGACTGCAGAGATCTGGAACTAGTTGCAACTATTTTGTTGGAAGGGAGCACGTCGGTCAATGCATTGACAGACACAAGTTGAATCAATTGCTGAAATTGAATCAGAAGAGCAACCATCAGAGAATGGTAGTCGACGAAGCATGGGAACTTGAGTCAGGCCTGAGTGAATCTGAGTCAAATACTTAGTCAATCTATCGCTCGTGAAAACGCGTTGAACTCAGCTTCTACGGATGAATCGGACGTTCCTGATTTGATGGTGGATACTTCGGGTGACGATGGAGAACCCGGACAAGTAGCGGATGAAGATGATCAAAACGAAGAGGACGAGGACGAGGACGACGATGGGGAGGAAGAGGGACAAGAAGAGAATCAAGGCAACGCTCAGCGTCAACAAGGGGTTTCGATGATGATCATGATTTTGGGTCCAAACCCCGCAGCGCTTGCCGGCGGCAACCAAACCCCTGCTGCTGTTGATGACAATACCGAAGCAGCTGGACCTGAAGCTACCGACGGCGAAACAGCTGGCCTGAACGAAGCGAACGCCGAAAATACCGTCGAACAAACCACTAATGCCGTTGATCCTCAGCTAATCGACGGACAGGGTGAAGCGGCGGGAGGAAATGAAGGCGAAGAACCTCAACCACCACAAACACTCCCGGCTCTAGGAGCAACTCCAGGAACAGGATTCAGAATGGTTATTATCATGACTGCACCTGATGGATCTGGTCGAATCGCTGAGATTCCTCTTGGAGCCAATATGCCTCCTGGATTGGGCCTTCCTCCAGGCTTCCCACGCGGTCCTTCGGCACGAGCACCCGGAGCGGATGGAACTAGCGACGAGGCAAATGGGGGCCCCGATTACGACACACTTGTCCGTCTTGCCGAAATGATTGGCCCTGCTCGTCCTCGCCACGCTCACATTGACGATGTTGCGGATCAACTTCCTCTTGTCAATTACAAAACTGCTGCAGAAGTTGTTGTTGATAGTTCTTTGCAAGTAGGATTTGTTGATGCTCTCAATATGGAGAATTTGGTACTTGAGGACGAGCCAGACGAGAGGCTTAAGGGTCTTTTGGGGGAAACCAAAAAAAAGTGCACGGTTTGTCTGATGCCGTATGAGGACGGGGAAACTTTGCGTATTTTGAAGTGCCAGCACGGATTCCATTCAGATTGTATCGACCAGGTTGATAATTATTTTTTGTCATTGGGTCGGGTTGACATCCTAACATCATAAATAGTGGCTCACCTCTCATGTCAATTCGTGTCCTCTTTGTCGTCAACCAGGAGTCGAAGTCACCCGTCAGCCAGTACAAGAAGGTGGTCGTTTTGGTAATCATGCTCTTAAATTAAATCTATATTATTCAGTAGCCCCTCAGCCCCAGCCAAACGCAAATCAGGGGCCACCCCCCGCATTTATTCAAGCAATTCTTCGTCAGTTGCTTATGCGTGGACCACCACAGCAGCCGCCTCCAAATACGGAAGTTCAGAACAGCAACACACAGTCGCCTTTGTCACAAACACCAACGGCTCCAAGTCATCCTACTGATCTCCCAATTGAAACTCCTACCACTTCGGGAGAGGCGAGTGTTGCTGTTGAACCAACCGAAGAACCAGTCGAAGAACGTATACCTCAGGCTTCCAGCACAGCCAACCAAGACCAGCAATTACGAAGAGAGCAATCGGAACAGCAGAATCAAGAGCAGCAAAGAAATCGAGCTCCAAATCCTGATTTGCTTCGGGCCGCGCTACTTCCAATTCTCGCATCTATTTTGATGGGCTTGCCACCGCCAACAAGGCAAAACGATCTTGCTACCGAGACTTCAACAGAAGCAACCGAAACATCCGGAACTAGTGGTGGGATTGGAAGTATCGGTGGGCGGCCTGTCTACGGTCCAGAACGACCGCCACCACCAACGTTGGGACATATTTTAAGTCGATTAAGCCAGGCGAGTAATGTCTCACGGTTGCGTCGAGATCCCGAAAGCCAGTTGTTTGGTGGTGGTGTCAATGGTCACGGGAGTGAGGAATCCACGTCTTCTGGATCTTTGACTGGAGGCTCAGCCGCTTTCCGAGGGAGGGACGAGGCATTGCATGCAAGCGAAGATGATCAGGGCGATCGAAGCAGTGATTTTGAAGACGAGGATTCGGATGAAGATTTGGATGCTGCATTGGAGGCCTTGGAGGCGATATTGGGTGTAAATCATAGTGATCAAGAAGAGGAAGAAGATCCTGCGTCAGCGTTGTAGGGTTGCCTTATTTATACCTGGATTTTTTTGGTGTTATAATTTTGGGTTGGGTTTTGTTTTTTTATTTTTATGGGTCTCATATCTCTTTTCTACATAAACCTCTTTTATTGAATCCTTGTTTGGTTACTGAAATTCATGGAAAGGAGGACAGAGAGAAGTCATTGTTTCTATCTTTTTTATTCACTAATAACAAAGCTGCATAAACAAAAAATCACTCCGATCTGTCATTGCCGCCACCTGTTTCTTCATCTGTGTATGAATGTAAGTGGGAAGGAAAGTGGAAACGAATCTTTTTGGATCTTTGAATTACCAATCAACTTTCTGGCAAGAGCGTACATGTTCCGGACAGTGGACTTCTTTTCCTCGAGAGCCTCTTTTTCAAAGCGCATTCTAAGAAGAGCAAACACTTCCTCTTCTGTCAATGGCGCGTCATCTATCAAACAGCCATCGACGTGGGCTTCAAGACGTGCTACTCCAACCTGCTTTTGGCACACTGGACACTCCACTCTCTAATGATGTTCAGGGGTTAAGAAGAAGGCCATCAAAGTAAAAACAGCAGTACCAAAATGCTTTTCACGTGAACAGCTTTCTGCTTTTTCAGGAGGTCGGGATCGGCGGCTTTTGGCACTGGTTGGGTCTCCGAGACGTAAATATGTTCAACAGGCTGTGGTTCTGCCAGGTTCTCCACTGCGACAGTTACGCCGCTGTTGCCAACGTCTTCTTCTCGCTTTCTCTTGGAGGTAGAAACCTGTGGATTGAGCAAATTACTTCTATACAAAGAGTAGGAAGTTATTTATACCAAGTAGGCCACGTCTTTTCCAGTACGACCATATCTGGCGCCCCTGAATGTTAGAAGTCCCCATGGGGATTCATAAGTCTTGCCGATAGTTTTGTGATAAAACGCTGAAGAATCCACAAGTGAGGCACAATGGACAAACCCAAAACTAGAAAAAGGAAATTAAAAACCGAGGTAGTCCCAATGCCAATAGTAAGCATACTTTTTGTTTTCATGCCTTAAAACATGAACGAACGGCGACGACATTTTTTGAAGAAATGCTTCCAAGTCGGCAATTATTGCAGACTTCAAATTCTCACCACAGATCATCACGGATTGATCCATATTTCCACAGCATAGGCGCTTGTTGTAAAGAGGTGGGTCTAGAATAAATAAAGATGATCAGACGCGTCCCGAAGGACGACAGAAGCACTCCGAGGGAATGACAGAAGCACCCAAAGGGATGACAGACGCGTCATGAAGGACGACAGAAGCATTCCGAGGGAATGACAGAAGCACCCAAAGGGATGACAGACGCGTCATGAAGGACGACAGAAGCACTCCGAGGGAATGACAGAAGCACCCAAAGGGATGACAGACGCGTCACGAAGGACGACAGAAGCACTCCGAGGGAATGACAGAAGCACCCAAAGGGATGACAGACGCGTCACGAAGGACGACAGCAGCACTCCTAGGGAATGACAGAAGCACCCAAAGGGATGACAGACGCGTCATGAAGGACGACAGAAGCACTCCTAGGGAATGACAGAAGCACCCAAAGGGATGACAGACGCGTCATGAAGGTCTAGGGGAGGGGTTGTTATTTGTTACCTGTCATTTTGAAAAAGATTTATTAAAAAATTACTCCTCAGTCAATCCGATCTTAAACGTGGATTCGCCGTGACTCAAACAACTCCTACCCATACTTTCAAGAAATTCCAACAAGCAGTCATGCAGATGATTGTAGCGGATGACTGCAGAGATCTGGAACTAGTTGCAACTATTTTGTTGGAAGGGAGCACGTCGGTCAATGCATTGACAGACACAAGTTGAATCAATTGCTGAAATTGAATCAGAAGAGCAACCATCAGAGAATGGTAGTCGACGAAGCATGGGAACTTGAGTCAGGCCTGAGTGAATCTGAGTCAAATACTTAGTCAATCTATCGCTCGTGAAAACGCGTTGAACTCAGCTTCTACGGATGAATCGGACGTTCCTGATTTGATGGTGGATACTTCGGGTGACGATGGAGAACCCGGACAAGTAGCGGATGAAGATGATCAAACTGAAGAGGACGAGGACGAGGACGACGATGGGGAGGAAGAGGGACAAGAAGAGAATCAAGGCAACGCTCAGCGTCAACAAGGGGTTTCGATGATGATCATGATTTTGGGTCCAAACCCCGCAGCGCTTGCCGGCGGCAACCAAACCCCTGCTGCTGTTGATGACAATACCGAAGCAGCTGGACCTGAAGCTACCGACGGCGAAACAGCTGGCCTGAACGAAGCGAACGCCGAAAATACCGTCGAACAAACCACTAATGCCGTTGATCCTCAGCTAATCGACGGACAGGGTGAAGCGGCGGGAGGAAATGAAGGCGAAGAACCTCAACCACCACAAACACTCCCGGCTCTAGGAGCAACTCCAGGAACAGGATTCAGAATGGTTATTATCATGACTGCACCTGATGGATCTGGTCGAATCGCTGAGATTCCTCTTGGAGCCAATATGCCTCCTGGATTGGGCCTTCCTCCAGGCTTCCCACGCGGTCCTTCGGCACGAGCACCCGGAGCGGATGGAACTAGCGACGAGGCAAATGGGGGCCCCGATTACGACACACTTGTCCGTCTTGCCGAAATGATTGGCCCTGCTCGTCCTCGCCACGCTCACATTGACGATGTTGCGGATCAACTTCCTCTTGTCAATTACAAAACTGCTGCAGAAGTTGTTGTTGATAGTTCTTTGCAAGTAGGATTTGTTGATGCTCTCAATATGGAGAATTTGGTACTTGAGGACGAGCCAGACGAGAGGCTTAAGGGTCTTTTGGGGGAAACCAAAAAAAAGTGCACGGTTTGTCTGATGCCGTATGAGGACGGGGAAACTTTGCGTATTTTGAAGTGCCAGCACGGATTCCATTCAGATTGTATCGACCAGGTTGATAATTATTTTTTGTCATTGGGTCGGGTTGACATCCTAACATCATAAATAGTGGCTCACCTCTCATGTCAATTCGTGTCCTCTTTGTCGTCAACCAGGAGTCGAAGTCACCCGTCAGCCAGTACAAGAAGGTGGTCGTTTTGGTAATCATGCTCTTAAATTAAATCTATATTATTCAGTAGCCCCTCAGCCCCAGCCAAACGCAAATCAGGGGCCACCCCCCGCATTTATTCAAGCAATTCTTCGTCAGTTGCTTATGCGTGGACCACCACAGCAGCCGCCTCCAAATACGGAAGTTCAGAACAGCAACACACAGTCGCCTTTGTCACAAACACCAACGGCTCCAAGTCATCCTACTGATCTCCCAATTGAAACTCCTACCACTTCGGGAGAGGCGAGTGTTGCTGTTGAACCAACCGAAGAACCAGTCGAAGAACGTATACCTCAGGCTTCCAGCACAGCCAACCAAGACCAGCAATTACGAAGAGAGCAATCGGAACAGCAGAATCAAGAGCAGCAAAGAAATCGAGCTCCAAATCCTGATTTGCTTCGGGCCGCGCTACTTCCAATTCTCGCATCTATTTTGATGGGCTTGCCACCGCCAACAAGGCAAAACGATCTTGCTACCGAGACTTCAACAGAAGCAACCGAAACATCCGGAACTAGTGGTGGGATTGGAAGTATCGGTGGGCGGCCTGTCTACGGTCCAGAACGACCGCCACCACCAACGTTGGGACATATTTTAAGTCGATTAAGCCAGGCGAGTAATGTCTCACGGTTGCGTCGAGATCCCGAAAGCCAGTTGTTTGGTGGTGGTGTCAATGGTCACGGGAGTGAGGAATCCACGTCTTCTGGATCTTTGACTGGAGGCTCAGCCGCTTTCCGAGGGAGGGACGAGGCATTGCATGCAAGCGAAGATGATCAGGGCGATCGAAGCAGTGATTTTGAAGACGAGGATTCGGATGAAGATTTGGATGCTGCATTGGAGGCCTTGGAGGCGATATTGGGTGTAAATCATAGTGATCAAGAAGAGGAAGAAGATCCTGCGTCAGCGTTGTAGGGTTGCCTTATTTATACCTGGATTTTTTTGGTGTTATAATTTTGGGTTGGGTTTTGTTTTTTTATTTTTATGGGTCTCATATCTCTTTTCTACATAAACCTCTTTTATTGAATCCTTGTTTGGTTACTGAAATTCATGGAAAGGAGGACAGAGAGAAGTCATTGTTTCTATCTTTTTTATTCACTAATAACAAAGCTGCATAAACAAGAAATCACTCCGATCTGTCATTGCCGCCACCTGTTTCTTCATCTGTGTATGAATGTAAGTGGGAAGGAAAGTGGAAACGAATCTTTTTGGATCTTTGAATTACCAATCAACTTTCTGGCAAGAGCGTACATGTTCCGGACAGTGGACTTCTTTTCCTCGAGAGCCTCTTTTTCAAAGCGCATTCTAAGAAGAGCAAACACTTCCTCTTCTGTCAATGGCGCGTCATCTATCAAACAGCCATCGACGTGGGCTTCAAGACGTGCTACTCCAACCTGCTTTTGGCACACTGGACACTCCACTCTCTAATGATGTTCAGGGGTTAAGAAGAAGGCCATCAAAGTAAAAACAGCAGTACCAAAATGCTTTTCACGTGAACAGCTTTCTGCTTTTTCAGGAGGTCGGGATCGGCGGCTTTTGGCACTGGTTGGGTCTCCGAGACGTAAATATGTTCAACAGGCTGTGGTTCTGCCAGGTTCTCCACTGCGACAGTTACGCCGCTGTTGCCAACGTCTTCTTCTCGCTTTCTCTTGGAGGTAGAAACCTGTGGATTGAGCAAATTACTTCTATACAAAGAGTAGGAAGTTATTTATACCAAGTAGGCCACGTCTTTTCCAGTACGACCATATCTGGCGCCCCTGAATGTTAGAAGTCCCCATGGGGATTCATAAGTCTTGCCGATAGTTTTGTGATAAAACGCTGAAGAATCCACAAGTGAGGCACAATGGACAAACCCAAAACTAGAATAAGGAAATTAAAAACCGAGGTAGTCCCAATGCCAATAGTAAGCATACTTTTTGTTTTCATGCCTTAAAACATGAACGAACGGCGACGACATTTTTTGAAGAAATGCTTCCAAGTCGGCAATTATTGCAGACTTCAAATTCTCACCACAGATCATCACGGATTGATCCATATTTCCACAGCATAGGCGCTTGTTGTAAAGAGGTGGGTCTAGAATAAATAAAGATGATCAGACGCGTCCCGAAGGACGACAGAAGCACTCCGAGGGAATGACAGAAGCACCCAAAGGGATGACAGACGCGTCATGAAGGACGACAGAAGCATTCCGAGGGAATGACAGAAGCACCCAAAGGGATGACAGACGCGTCATGAAGGACGACAGAAGCATTCCGAGGGAATGACAGAAGCACCCAAAGGGATGACAGACGCGTCACGAAGGACGACAGAAGCACTCCTAGGGAATGACAGAAGCACCCAAAGGGATGACAGACGCGTCATGAAGGACGACAGAAGCATTCCGAGGGAATGACAGAAGCACCCAAAGGGATGACAGACGCGTCATGAAGGACGACAGAAGCATTCCGAGGGAATGACAGAAGCACCCAAAGGGATGACAGACGCGTCATGAAGGACGACAGAAGCATTCCGAGGGAATGACAGAAGCACCCAAAGGGATGACAGACGCGTCACGAAGGACGACAGAAGCACTCCTAGGGAATGACAGAAGCACCCAAAGGGATGACAGACGCGTCATGAAGGACGACAGAAGCACTCCTAGGGAATGACAGAAGCACCCAAAGGGATGACAGACGCGTCATGAAGGACGACAGAAGCACTCCTAGGGAATGACAGAAGCACCCAAAGGGATGACAGACGCGTCATGAAGGTCTAGGGGAGGGGTTGTTATTTGTTACCTGTCATTTTGAAAAAGATTTATTAAAAAATTACTCCTCAGTCAATCCGCTCTTAAACGTGGATTCGCCGTGACTCAAACAACTCCTACCCATACTTTCAAGAAATTCCAACAAGCAGTCATGCAGATGATTGTAGCGGATGACTGCAGAGATCTGGAACTAGTTGCAACTATTTTGTTGGAAGGGAGCACGTCGGTCAATGCATTGACAGACACAAGTTGAATCAATTGCTGAAATTGAATCAGAAGAGCAACCATCAGAGAATGGTAGTCGACGAAGCATGGGAACTTGAGTCAGGCCTGAGTGAATCTGAGTCAAATACTTAGTCAATCTATCGCTCGTGAAAACGCGTTGAACTCAGCTTCTACGGATGAATCGGACGTTCCTGATTTGATGGTGGATACTTCGGGTGACGATGGAGAACCCGGACAAGTAGCGGATGAAGATGATCAAAATGAAGAGGACGAGGACGAGGACAGCGATGGGGAGGAAGAGGGACAAGAAGAGAATCAAGGCAACGCTCAGCGTCAACAAGGGGTTTCGATGATGATCATGATTTTGGGTCCAAACCCCGCAGCGCTTGCCGGCGGCAACCAAACCCCTGCTGCTGTTGATGACAATACCGAAGCAGCTGGACCTGAAGCTACCGACGGCGAAACAGCTGGCCTGAACGAAGCGAACGCCGAAAATACCGTCGAACAAACCACTAATGCCGTTGATCCTCAGCTAATCGACGGACAGGGTGAAGCGGCGGGAGGAAATGAAGGCGAAGAACCTCAACCACCACAAACACTCCCGGCTCTAGGAGCAACTCCAGGAACAGGATTCAGAATGGTTATTATCATGACTGCACCTGATGGATCTGGTCGAATCGCTGAGATTCCTCTTGGAGCCAATATGCCTCCTGGATTGGGCCTTCCTCCAGGCTTCCCACGCGGTCCTTCGGCACGAGCACCCGGAGCGGATGGAACTAGCGACGAGGCAAATGGGGGCCCCGATTACGACACACTTGTCCGTCTTGCCGAAATGATTGGCCCTGCTCGTCCTCGCCACGCTCACATTGACGATGTTGCGGATCAACTTCCTCTTGTCAATTACAAAACTGCTGCAGAAGTTGTTGTTGATAGTTCTTTGCAAGTAGGATTTGTTGATGCTCTCAATATGGAGAATTTGGTACTTGAGGACGAGCCAGACGAGAGGCTTAAGGGTCTTTTGGGGGAAACCAAAAAAAAGTGCACGGTTTGTCTGATGCCGTATGAGGACGGGGAAACTTTGCGTATTTTGAAGTGCCAGCACGGATTCCATTCAGATTGTATCGACCAGGTTGATAATTATTTTTTGTCATTGGGTCGGGTTGACATCCTAACATCATAAATAGTGGCTCACCTCTCATGTCAATTCGTGTCCTCTTTGTCGTCAACCAGGAGTCGAAGTCACCCGTCAGCCAGTACAAGAAGGTGGTCGTTTTGGTAATCATGCTCTTAAATTAAATCTATATTATTCAGTAGCCCCTCAGCCCCAGCCAAACGCAAATCAGGGGCCACCCCCCGCATTTATTCAAGCAATTCTTCGTCAGTTGCTTATGCGTGGACCACCACAGCAGCCGCCTCCAAATACGGAAGTTCAGAACAGCAACACACAGTCGCCTTTGTAACAAACACCAACGGCTCCAAGTCATCCTACTGATCTCCCAATTGAAACTCCTACCACTTCGGGAGAGGCGAGTGTTGCTGTTGAACCAACCGAAGAACCAGTCGAAGAACGTATACCTCAGGCTTCCAGCACAGCCAACCAAGACCAGCAATTACGAAGAGAGCAATCGGAACAGCAGAATCAAGAGCAGCAAAGAAATCGAGCTCCAAATCCTGATTTGCTTCGGGCCGCGCTACTTCCAATTCTCGCATCTATTTTGATGGGCTTGCCACCGCCAACAAGGCAAAACGATCTTGCTACCGAGACTTCAACAGAAGCAACCGAAACATCCGGAACTAGTGGTGGGATTGGAAGTATCGGTGGGCGGCCTGTCTACGGTCCAGAACGACCGCCACCACCAACGTTGGGACATATTTTAAGTCGATTAAGCCAGGCGAGTAATGTCTCACGGTTGCGTCGAGATCCCGAAAGCCAGTTGTTTGGTGGTGGTGTCAATGGTCACGGGAGTGAGGAATCCACGTCTTCTGGATCTTTGACTGGAGGCTCAGCCGCTTTCCGAGGGAGGGACGAGGCATTGCATGCAAGCGAAGATGATCAGGGCGATCGAAGCAGTGATTTTGAAGACGAGGATTCGGATGAAGATTTGGATGCTGCATTGGAGGCCTTGGAGGCGATATTGGGTGTAAATCATAGTGATCAAGAAGAGGAAGAAGATCCTGCGTCAGCGTTGTAGGGTTGCCTTATTTATACCTGGATTTTTTTGGTGTTATAATTTTGGGTTGGGTTTTGTTTTTTTATTTTTATGGGTCTCATATCTCTTTTCTACATAAACCTCTTTTATTGAATCCTTGTTTGGTTACTGAAATTCATGGAAAGGAGGACAGAGAGAAGTCATTGTTTCTATCTTTTTTATTCACTAATAACAAAGCTGCATAAACAAGAAATCACTCCGATCTGTCATTGCCGCCACCTGTTTCTTCATCTGTGTATGAATGTAAGTGGGAAGGAAAGTGGAAACGAATCTTTTTGGATCTTTGAATTACCAATCAACTTTCTGGCAAGAGCGTACATGTTCCGGACAGTGGACTTCTTTTCCTCGAGAGCCTCTTTTTCAAAGCGCATTCTAAGAAGAGCAAACACTTCCTCTTCTGTCAATGGCGCGTCATCTATCAAACAGCCATCGACGTGGGCTTCAAGACGTGCTACTCCAACCTGCTTTTGGCACACTGGACACTCCACTCTCTAATGATGTTCAGGGGTTAAGAAGAAGGCCATCAAAGTAAAAACAGCAGTACCAAAATGCTTTTCACGTGAACAGCTTTCTGCTTTTTCAGGAGGTCGGGATCGGCGGCTTTTGGCACTGGTTGGGTCTCCGAGACGTAAATATGTTCAACAGGCTGTGGTTCTGCCAGGTTCTCCACTGCGACAGTTACGCCGCTGTTGCCAACGTCTTCTTCTCGCTTTCTCTTGGAGGTAGAAACCTGTGGATTGAGCAAATTACTTCTATACAAAGAGTAGGAAGTTATTTATACCAAGTAGGCCACGTCTTTTCCAGTACGACCATATCTGGCGCCCCTGAATGTTAGAAGTCCCCATGGGGATTCATAAGTCTTGCCGATAGTTTTGTGATAAAACGCTGAAGAATCCACAAGTGAGGCACAATGGACAAACCCAAAACTAGAATAAGGAAATTAAAAACCGAGGTAGTCCCAATGCCAATAGTAAGCATACTTTTTGTTTTCATGCCTTAAAACATGAACGAACGGCGACGACATTTTTTGAAGAAATGCTTCCAAGTCGGCAATTATTGCAGACTTCAAATTCTCACCACAGATCATCACGGATTGATCCATATTTCCACAGCATAGGCGCTTGTTGTAAAGAGGTGGGTCTAGAATAAATAAAGATGATCAGACGCGTCCCGAAGGACGACAGAAGCACTCCGAGGGAATGACAGAAGCACCCAAAGGGATGACAGACGCGTCATGAAGGACGACAGAAGCATTCCGAGGGAATGACAGAAGCACCCAAAGGGATGACAGACGCGTCATGAAGGACGACAGAAGCACTCCGAGGGAATGACAGAAGCACCCAAAGGGATGACAGACGCGTCACGAAGGACGACAGAAGCACTCCGAGGGAATGACAGAAGCACCCAAAGGGATGACAGACGCGTCACGAAGGACGACAGAAGCACTCCTAGGGAATGACAGAAGCACCCAAAGGGATGACAGACGCGTCATGAAGGACGACAGAAGCACTCCTAGGGAATGACAGAAGCACCCAAAGGGATGACAGACGCGTCATGAAGGTCTAGGGGAGGGGTTGTTATTTGTTACCTGTCATTTTGAAAAAGATTTATTAAAAAATTACTCCTCAGTCAATCCGATCTTAAACGTGGATTCGCCGTGACTCAAACAACTCCTACCCATACTTTCAAGAAATTCCAACAAGCAGTCATGCAGATGATTGTAGCGGATGACTGCAGAGATCTGGAACTAGTTGCAACTATTTTGTTGGAAGGGAGCACGTCGGTCAATGCATTGACAGACACAAGTTGAATCAATTGCTGAAATTGAATCAGAAGAGCAACCATCAGAGAATGGTAGTCGACGAAGCATGGGAACTTGAGTCAGGCCTGAGTGAATCTGAGTCAAATACTTAGTCAATCTATCGCTCGTGAAAACGCGTTGAACTCAGCTTCTACGGATGAATCGGACGTTCCTGATTTGATGGTGGATACTTCGGGTGACGATGGAGAACCCGGACAAGTAGCGGATGAAGATGATCAAAATGAAGAGGACGAGGACGAGGACAGCGATGGGGAGGAAGAGGGACAAGAAGAGAATCAAGGCAACGCTCAGCGTCAACAAGGGGTTTCGATGATGATCATGATTTTGGGTCCAAACCCCGCAGCGCTTGCCGGCGGCAACCAAACCCCTGCTGCTGTTGATGACAATACCGAAGCAGCTGGACCTGAAGCTACCGACGGCGAAACAGCTGGCCTGAACGAAGCGAACGCCGAAAATACCGTCGAACAAACCACTAATGCCGTTGATCCTCAGCTAATCGACGGACAGGGTGAAGCGGCGGGAGGAAATGAAGGCGAAGAACCTCAACCACCACAAACACTCCCGGCTCTAGGAGCAACTCCAGGAACAGGATTCAGAATGGTTATTATCATGACTGCACCTGATGGATCTGGTCGAATCGCTGAGATTCCTCTTGGAGCCAATATGCCTCCTGGATTGGGCCTTCCTCCAGGCTTCCCACGCGGTCCTTCGGCACGAGCACCCGGAGCGGATGGAACTAGCGACGAGGCAAATGGGGGCCCCGATTACGACACACTTGTCCGTCTTGCCGAAATGATTGGCCCTGCTCGTCCTCGCCACGCTCACATTGACGATGTTGCGGATCAACTTCCTCTTGTCAATTACAAAACTGCTGCAGAAGTTGTTGTTGATAGTTCTTTGCAAGTAGGATTTGTTGATGCTCTCAATATGGAGAATTTGGTACTTGAGGACGAGCCAGACGAGAGGCTTAAGGGTCTTTTGGGGGAAACCAAAAAAAAGTGCACGGTTTGTCTGATGCCGTATGAGGACGGGGAAACTTTGCGTATTTTGAAGTGCCAGCACGGATTCCATTCAGATTGTATCGACCAGGTTGATAATTATTTTTTGTCATTGGGTCGGGTTGACATCCTAACATCATAAATAGTGGCTCACCTCTCATGTCAATTCGTGTCCTCTTTGTCGTCAACCAGGAGTCGAAGTCACCCGTCAGCCAGTACAAGAAGGTGGTCGTTTTGGTAATCATGCTCTTAAATTAAATCTATATTATTCAGTAGCCCCTCAGCCCCAGCCAAACGCAAATCAGGGGCCACCCCCCGCATTTATTCAAGCAATTCTTCGTCAGTTGCTTATGCGTGGACCACCACAGCAGCCGCCTCCAAATACGGAAGTTCAGAACAGCAACACACAGTCGCCTTTGTCACAAACACCAACGGCTCCAAGTCATCCTACTGATCTCCCAATTGAAACTCCTACCACTTCGGGAGAGGCGAGTGTTGCTGTTGAACCAACCGAAGAACCAGTCGAAGAACGTATACCTCAGGCTTCCAGCACAGCCAACCAAGACCAGCAATTACGAAGAGAGCAATCGGAACAGCAGAATCAAGAGCAGCAAAGAAATCGAGCTCCAAATCCTGATTTGCTTCGGGCCGCGCTACTTCCAATTCTCGCATCTATTTTGATGGGCTTGCCACCGCCAACAAGGCAAAACGATCTTGCTACCGAGACTTCAACAGAAGCAACCGAAACATCCGGAACTAGTGGTGGGATTGGAAGTATCGGTGGGCGGCCTGTCTACGGTCCAGAACGACCGCCACCACCAACGTTGGGACATATTTTAAGTCGATTAAGCCAGGCGAGTAATGTCTCACGGTTGCGTCGAGATCCCGAAAGCCAGTTGTTTGGTGGTGGTGTCAATGGTCACGGGAGTGAGGAATCCACGTCTTCTGGATCTTTGACTGGAGGCTCAGCCGCTTTCCGAGGGAGGGACGAGGCATTGCATGCAAGCGAAGATGATCAGGGCGATCGAAGCAGTGATTTTGAAGACGAGGATTCGGATGAAGATTTGGATGCTGCATTGGAGGCCTTGGAGGCGATATTGGGTGTAAATCATAGTGATCAAGAAGAGGAAGAAGATCCTGCGTCAGCGTTGTAGGGTTGCCTTATTTATACCTGGATTTTTTTGGTGTTATAATTTTGGGTTGGGTTTTGTTTTTTTATTTTTATGGGTCTCATATCTCTTTTCTACATAAACCTCTTTTATTGAATCCTTGTTTGGTTACTGAAATTCATGGAAAGGAGGACAGAGAGAAGTCATTGTTTCTATCTTTTTTATTCACTAATAACAAAGCTGCATAAACAAAAAATCACTCCGATCTGTCATTGCCGCCACCTGTTTCTTCATCTGTGTATGAATGTAAGTGGGAAGGAAAGTGGAAACGAATCTTTTTGGATCTTTGAATTACCAATCAACTTTCTGGCAAGAGCGTACATGTTCCGGACAGTGGACTTCTTTTCCTCGAGAGCCTCTTTTTCAAAGCGCATTCTAAGAAGAGCAAACACTTCCTCTTCTGTCAATGGCGCGTCATCTATCAAACAGCCATCGACGTGGGCTTCAAGACGTGCTACTCCAACCTGCTTTTGGCACACTGGACACTCCACTCTCTAATGATGTTCAGGGGTTAAGAAGAAGGCCATCAAAGTAAAAACAGCAGTACCAAAATGCTTTTCACGTGAACAGCTTTCTGCTTTTTCAGGAGGTCGGGATCGGCGGCTTTTGGCACTGGTTGGGTCTCCGAGACGTAAATATGTTCAACAGGCTGTGGTTCTGCCAGGTTCTCCACTGCGACAGTTACGCCGCTGTTGCCAACGTCTTCTTCTCGCTTTCTCTTGGAGGTAGAAACCTGTGGATTGAGCAAATTACTTCTATACAAAGAGTAGGAAGTTATTTATACCAAGTAGGCCACGTCTTTTCCAGTACGACCATATCTGGCGCCCCTGAATGTTAGAAGTCCCCATGGGGATTCATAAGTCTTGCCGATAGTTTTGTGATAAAACGCTGAAGAATCCACAAGTGAGGCACAATGGACAAACCCAAAACTAGAAAAAGGAAATTAAAAACCGAGGTAGTCCCAATGCCAATAGTAAGCATACTTTTTGTTTTCATGCCTTAAAACATGAACGAACGGCGACGACATTTTTTGAAGAAATGCTTCCAAGTCGGCAATTATTGCAGACTTCAAATTCTCACCACAGATCATCACGGATTGATCCATATTTCCACAGCATAGGCGCTTGTTGTAAAGAGGTGGGTCTAGAATAAATAAAGATGATCAGACGCGTCCCGAAGGACGACAGAAGCACTCCGAGGGAATGACAGAAGCACCCAAAGGGATGACAGACGCGTCATGAAGGACGACAGAAGCATTCCGAGGGAATGACAGAAGCACCCAAAGGGATGACAGACGCGTCATGAAGGACGACAGAAGCATTCCGAGGGAATGACAGAAGCACCCAAAGGGATGACAGACGCGTCACGAAGGACGACAGAAGCACTCCTAGGGAATGACAGAAGCACCCAAAGGGATGACAGACGCGTCATGAAGGACGACAGAAGCATTCCGAGGGAATGACAGAAGCACCCAAAGGGATGACAGACGCGTCATGAAGGACGACAGAAGCATTCCGAGGGAATGACAGAAGCACCCAAAGGGATGACAGACGCGTCATGAAGGACGACAGAAGCATTCCGAGGGAATGACAGAAGCACCCAAAGGGATGACAGACGCGTCACGAAGGACGACAGAAGCACTCCTAGGGAATGACAGAAGCACCCAAAGGGATGACAGACGCGTCATGAAGGACGACAGAAGCACTCCTAGGGAATGACAGAAGCACCCAAAGGGATGACAGACGCGTCATGAAGGACGACAGAAGCACTCCTAGGGAATGACAGAAGCACCCAAAGGGATGACAGACGCGTCATGAAGGTCTAGGGGAGGGGTTGTTATTTGTTACCTGTCATTTTGAAAAAGATTTATTAAAAATTACTCCTCAGTCAATCCGCTCTTAAACGTGGATTCGCCGTGACTCAAACAACTCCTACCCATACTTTCAAGAATTCCAACAAGCAGTCATGCAGATGATTGTAGCGGATGACTGCAGAGATCTGGAAACTAGTTGCAACTATTTTGTTGGAAGGGAGCACGTCGGTCAATGCATTGACAGACACAAGTTGAATCAATTGCTGAATTGAATCAGAAGAGCAACCATCAGAGAATGGTAGTCGACGAAGCATGGGAACTTGAGTCAGGCCTGAGTGAATCTGAGTCAAATACTTAGTCAATCTATCGCTCGTGAAAACGCGTTGAACTCAGCTTCTACGGATGAATCGGACGTTCCTGATTTGATGGTGGATACTTCGGGTGACGATGGAGAACCCGGACAAGTAGCGGATGAAGATGATCAAAATGAAGAGGACGAGGACGAGGACAGCGATGGGGAGGAAGAGGGACAAGAAGAGAATCAAGGCAACGCTCAGCGTCAACAAGGGGTTTCGATGATGATCATGATTTTGGGTCCAAACCCCGCAGCGCCTTGCCGGCGGCAACCAAACCCCTGCTGCTGTTGATGACAATACCGAAGCAGCTGGACCTGAAGCTACCGACGGCGAAACAGCTGGCCTGAACGAAGCGAACGCCGAAAATACCGTCGAACAAACCACTAATGCCGTTGATCCTCAGCTAATCGACGGACAGGGTGAAGCGGCGGAGGAAATGAAGGCGAAGAACCTCAACCCACCACAAACACCCCGGCTCTAGGAGCAACTCCAGGAACAGGATTCAGAATGGTTATTATCATGACTGCACCTGATGGATCTGGTCGAATCGCTGAGATTCCTCTTGGAGCCAATATGCCTCCTGGATTGGGCCTTCTCCAGGCTTCCCACGCGGTCCTCGGCACGAGCACCCGGAGCGGATGGAACTAGCGACGAGGCAAAATGGGGGCCCCGATTACGACACCACTTGTCCGTCTTGCCGAAATGATTGGC
>JAIVFH010000437.1:0-20112 GCA_025765595.1 Obelidium mucronatum
AGTCAAACGAACGGGAAAAGTTGGCTCCAGATTCAACCAGTAGTTTCCCGTTTGATCCTTGGAATGAGAAATCTTGAATGTCTGAGGGAAGTGTCAGGGTGAGCGCGAGTTCCAGGAATGGTCCCAAAGACGCCAAAGAAGCGGAATGCGATTGGAGGGGCGGTTACTTGATTGTGAGGGATTCTGGGCCGGTTAGTGTGGTGGTTATTTCAGTCTTTGCGGAGGACATCGTCGCTTCCTTCGATTTTGTGTAGTTCAAGGTGGGTACTTTGGTGTCTTTTGCGTGCTCGACAGTGACGATGAACGTGGCTGCTCCAGTGCATACAAAGTCAACAGCAGAGAATAGTGGCAGCGTTAGAGTTGGCATTTTTTTTATAAGATGGATATCCGGATATGTTACGTTTTTTTTTTTTTTTTTTTTTTACGAAGAGTTGTCCCACGATCAACGAATAATACCACTCCCCCACGATTCACTACTTTACTCTACTTTATATTCGACTTATTATACAAAATTACAAGCAAACAAATTAATAAAATAAATCAAAAAAAAAATCAGTGATCCCCAGCACTTTTCAAATGCCGCTGCAAGTCATGATACCGCCGAAACGATCGACCACAAGTCGAATACTTACACGTGAAATTCTTTTCCAGTGGTAAAGTGACTCCCGATGATGACGACGACGACGACGACGACGGAGCAAGAACTTGGGGTCGATAAGACATTTGGACTTTGAAACGTTCAGAATCTGAAATCGTCGATTGAGTAGAAGTTGTACTTGAAGTAGTACTTGTGCAACTGGCGGATGAGGAGACTGGAGGATGGTCGTCTTTGAGGAGGGATTGTTGTTGTTGTTGATTTGAATGACTTGGCGAAATTTGGTGTTTTTTTTTGTATTGTCGCGGTCGAGGCTTAATGAACAACCCGGTATGAAAAACGGTACTAGTTTTCCGACAGTGGTGGTGGTAGTGCAGTTATAGAAGAAGTTTGATTATGTCGTAGGGACTGCTTTGTGGACATTGGGCTACACCCAAGTGGTGGCGCAGTGTGCCTTGCAACTGAACGCTGGTGCTCCTGTTGGGAAAAGTACGGATGGAATTCATGTTCTGACCGGACCCGCATAGTAGAAGACAATGGAGGCTCAGAATAGCAGCTATATCTTGATGATCTTGATGACTGTGCTTCTGAAAGCACGGGCGAGGGAAGATTGTTGTAATGATTCGAGACATTGTGTGCAGAAGAAGTACTCGTTTCTTCCACCAAGAACGCCACGCTCATTTTTTGGTTTACGTCAGCATTCAGTGATTGGGACATTGCTTGGTCAGTTGTGGGCATAGTTTTTCAAAGAGACTTTTTTTTTTCTCCCCACTTGGCAACCAATTTGACACATAGATAATTTTTGCCTTGCACTGCACAGCCACAACTGAACATAATACCCGTGTTCAAAGATATAAGTACGATCGATTTGGTATTTTAAAGCACAACACTAGAAAAAATGGTTGTGTACTTGGTTATATCTAGATTTCATTCTCTTTTATTAATTAATAATGCCAGTAACATAATGCTGTAGAAAAAGAAAACACTCCAATCAACGGCAACGTCGAGAACAAAACTTCAAATGTCTCTGCAAATCATGATACCGCCGAAACTCACGATTGCAATTCCTTAATGTACATTTAAAAGGCCCTTGTAAATGCGGATTAAACAATGGTTGTAATATCCGTGATCGATGGAAGCCATTATTGCGGTACGAGGAGGAAACGGATGAAGAGGAGGAATTTGCGGAGGAAGTAGAAGAAGAGGAGTAGTAGTAAGAGCCACTGCTGTTAGGAGGCAGGGAATTACAGTCGTCGTTGTTGTGTGTCTGAGTCATCGTGTTCCAATGCTGCTGATGCAAGTGTCGATGTCGGATTCGATCTTCTGGATTGATGAAAAGGCCTGTGTAGATAAAAGGTCCAGGGGGTTTTGGTTGTTGGTGTAATGAAGGCGGTGTTGCTGATTGATGAAAGTTGACGTTGCTGTTACAGGTCGCCAGTTCATGAAATGGAACAGGATTACTAAGGGTGGTATATTCTCGGCGGTGTTTCATTGTTGTTTCGATCATGCCGGGTGCTGTTGCTGCGGCTGCTGTTTCTGTAGATGCTGTAGCTCTTGCTTTGGATGGTGAGGCCGTTCTTGTTGGTGTTGTGGAATCATCCTCATCAACAAGAAACGAAACTTTCATGCAGTCTTGCATCCTTTTGTGTACATGTAAGTATAAAGGATATTATAAAGACAAGTGGATTGTTGAAATCTCCACGGATCAGGAATTTGTCACGTAATTTGTGTTTTTGTTTTTGTTTTCCACGCGATGAACACAGCCACTCACGGTTATGTCCAGCCACAACAACTCGCTTCTAATCATGTAAATAGATATCAGATAAGCAAAAAAAAAAAAAACAGATGTATCATATCATAAAATAAATGTGCTCTTGTTTTACTTCCAACATCGATATACCACAAATAATAGCAAACATAAAAAAAACAGACCCCCTACTTTCCACCTTTCCTTTCACCTTCAAATGGTTTGTCAAGCAAGGATTACTTGGCAGTCAAAAAAAAATCAATATGGGTTCAAGCTCTCGACGACCCACTGCCCATCCCGCGCAGCACTGTATACATTCCGTTCTGGAATACCGTCCTTCCCGTCATATATATAATGCTCTACTTTTGTGACTCTAAAGACCACCAGACAGAAGTTGTCGTATGCCGCCATGTGGGCGAGACGGGTTTCCTCGTTGGGACCCGCGCCGTCGACAACATCCAGCGTCTTTATCGCAAACGACGTAGGCAGCGCGGTGACTGAGCCCCTGAAGGCCGAAGTCGAAGTTGAAGTTGAAGTCGCAGTCAGGGCCGAAGCCGCCGCAGAGCCCTTTGCTCGCGGCTCGCCCGGACTCGGCCACGTCCAGGCGGCGCGGAAGTCCGGGGCCAGGGCGCGCCACAGCCTGTCGCGCTCGCGCTGCCAGAAGTCGTCGGCGGTCGGCGGGAACGGATTCGCAGCGGGCCACACGGGCAGCGGGTCCGGCAGCGCAATGTTGCGCGGACCCGAGCCGAAGCGGCCGGCCAGGGCGCCCGAGCACACGAGGGCGGCCTTGCCCGCGAGCGTGAACGACTCGCGCGAGCGGGCAAAGTGCCAGCACAGCTCGTGGCTCTGGTTCGTCTTGACGGCCTGCACGAGCTCCTGGCTGCGCGCCGCCCCCGCGAGCAGCAGCACGCGCGGGTCTGACCCGAGGAAGTCGAGGAACGTCAGCGGCTGCACGCGCGCCGTGCCGTCTGCCCGCACTGACGCGAGCAGCGGCTGTCCGCGCCCCCGGTCGTACGTCGAAGTGTCGTGGTTCGCCGCATGCGCCGCCTTGAGCAGATCGCTCCAGGGAACATTCCACGCTGGTCCACTGCTGCTGCTCATTCAATTTCTGATTTGTAAAAAATTGATAAAAAATGTTCTGGAAGAAGGGCAAAAAAAATTGAGTGAATGAAGATGAAGAATCGGAGAACCAAGGGTCTCAATTTACTCTCTTTGTGTTTCAAGCGCTTGTGTCATTTGAGTCCCAGTGCTTGTGCATCATCATGGCTTTGTGTCACGCCCTTGTTAAGAACCCTGTAAAGAATCCCCCTTAAATGAATGAATGAACAACAAAAAAAAATTTGGTATCACAAAGTATTTTTATTTCACAGAAAACAAAATAATAAATAAAAACAGAAAAAAAAAAGGAAGGAGCTTCTATTATAAAAAAGTGTGTTGTTGTTGCTTTATCCTTCTTTTTTTGTTTCCTTTTTTTTCTCTTCAGTGCTTCACAGTTCGTTGATGTCTCAACAAATCCTGCCTTCGTCGAAACTGACTCGCACAATTCTCAATCAAACACACATGCGGGTATTCCTTAGAATGAGTGATCAAGTGCGATTTCAAGTGATGTTTTCGAGAGAACCCTTTTCCACAAAGTGTGCATGGAAATCGGTTTGATGGGTTATTCAAATCAGGCGATCGAGCCTCTGACTTTGATGCTGTGCAAACACTGTTGTTTGCTGTCATTGGCAGGGACAGGGACTTTGGGCGTGTGTAATGCAGTTTTGATTGGTATCTGATTTTTGATTGATCCATAATAGGACTGCTTGCTGCTGAAGTGGGAGATACTGTACAAGTAGGAGACATGTAGACGCACTGCTGTGGTTCAGGGTATGCGTCGTCATCCAGCAGACAGGAGATGGACATTTTGTTGAAAATTGGCAAGAATGGGCTGCCGTTCTGGGTTGGAGTCAATGGTGGAGTCATTGATCCTTCTCTACCAAGACACTCGCTGTTGTTGTTGTTGTTGTTGTAGGCAGTCGTTGGCACGATGGAGGCAGCGCAAATGAGCAGATCGAGTGAAGACATTCTTGAAAGTGGTGTGTTGTGTCGGGACGGCGGGTGGGCAGTGAGTCCTCTCTTTATATCGATTTTTTCATGTACAACAACAAAAAGTGGGTTGAACTTGAAAAATGGAAAAAAGGAAAAAATTGAATCAGCCTCCGGGTGTCGAACATGAACACACCCGCCAAGTGGGGCAGTGTTCCATTTCTGTGCGGCTCCACCGCGCGGATCCTTTGAAATGAATCAAAACCACAGTTTCTGCTAGGACTTCTACCAGAAGTATGTAGCTGCACTAGTCAATTTGCGTTTAGTAAAAAAAATGGACAAGCTAAGCCATCAGTTTCGAACCTAAAATGAAAGTCGAATCCTTTTTTTTGTCCAGGTTGAGTTCAACTGCCTTCCCCAGCCCGAATCCAAAGTTCGACAAATTAGTGCGCTTTAGGTTCGACTGTTTCTTTTTATGGAGATTGTTTTTTGTGAACCTGGTTCAAAGAAGTTTTTTTTTTTTTTACCGTATTAGAAAATAGATTTGAATCCAGGAAAAAAAACTCAGACTGTGATACGCATAATTACATATATGGATAAATTATATCAAAGCAACCAGAATGAAATATTTAAAAAGATAACTTAAAAAAAAAATGAAAGTCATCGCAACATCCACACTCCCACGCACTGCCAACAACAACGCCCAACAAGAAGCGCTCCGTCAAATCAAAAACCTCCTCACAAAAGAATTCTCAGACTCTCCCTTCAACAAACTCATTTTCCCAAACCCAGCCACCCGCAGACACATTATTCCTTGGATCACTTCCATCCGCCTCTTCCTATCCCTTCAGTCCTCCTACATTGTCATTCAAGACGGATACAATGATAAAGCAAGCTTGAGCACGTTGAAGGTGCTGGCGCATGCTATCGTTACGACGCCTGAAGTGGGTGGTATGAAGGGAGATCCGAGCTTTTGGGATATTGTGAGGAGTGGGTTCTTGCTGTTTCCGTTTTATTTTGGGGTTCGCGCTTTTTTGAGGCAGTTGGAGTTTATGCGAACGTGGAAACAGTATATGGTGGTTGCTTGTGGTGGTGGAAGTGGTGCACGTGGTGGTAGTGGTGGTACGTCAAGCAACAACAAACCGTATGGAACTGTTGAGCTTCTCGTTGTAGATGAAACCATGCGAGGAAAAGGAATCGGAAAGTTTCTGTTGAGTGGGGCATTGGAAATGGCTCGTGCTTCGAGAAGTGGATCATCATCATCGTCATCATCATTGAAAAATGGGAGGTGGATATTATCCACACAAACAGAACGGAACATCAAGTTTTATGAAAAGTTTGGGTTTCGCGTTTTGTATGACAAGGATTTTGAGATTCGAAATGGTTTGGGTGATGGCCGTGGTGGTGAGTTGTCGCGTGTGCAAAATTGGATGATGGAATTGGTTGAGTGACAATGGTGTTTTCGATAGCAATTAATATTTGTTTCAATCTATTATTTAAACAAGAGCAATGAAAGGATGGCAACAAAAACAACCAATAGAGCGCCAATCCAAGCAATTAATGAATTCGGCGAAGAAGTAGCTTGAGCATTTTGTAGCGTTTCCAATGTGGGAATCTATTGCACACTCAAATTTCAATATAAACACAAAACAACCCTTACCTTTTCCGAAGCCACTAAAACCGCAGCTTTTTGAGCATCCAAACGCTTATGCAGGGCATCCAACTTATCCAACGTCTCTGACTGAGCCCGTTCAGCTGATTTCAGCTTGGCCTCGAGAGTCTGGTTCTGTCGAATGGCAGTAAAAAGCAGCTGAATCAATTCCGAGTCCGAATCCAAGTCGTCCAACTTTTCAGCGTATTCCGAAGACGGCAGGGTTGTTGTTTCCACGATGTCGCTGGGAGCGTTGACTGGCGACGCAGCGCCCTTGACAATGTCCTGCAGCCTTGCGACGAGTTCTAAAAGTGGCAAGAGCCGTCAGCGCCCCGCGCAAAGAGTGACGCACACACACGCACACGCACGCAGATGCGAGCCCGAGCCAAACAGCAGAATGCGGTCCTGCAGCGCGCGTGTTTTGCAGCGGAAGAAGCGCAGGCAGATCTGCACCACGTGGTCCCCGCAGTCCGCCGCCACAGCCACCGGCTTGCCGCGCAGCCACGCCGCCGGCGCCGGCAGCGCCGCGAGCAGCTCACAATGCCGTCGGCGTCGGCGTCGGCGGCCGCCGCGAGGTGCGGCGCCGTGGGTTGCGGCAGCGCGGTGAGCGTGATGGGCGCTGCCTTGGTTTGTTTGTAAGGAGTTTGTTAGGAGTTGTTTGGTTGGAGTTTGTTAGGAGTTTGTTGGGACATCAAGAAACAACAACAAGAAACAGACCGCATGCTCGTCAAGCCGCAGCAGCAGCTGTCGCACCGTCGCGAGCCGCTCGTGGCCGCTGTCGTCCGTTGTCGGCGCCACTTCGTCAACCACACACGCAAATTTCATTACTAAATAAATCGATACCACTATATTTGAGTAAAATAATAGAATAATATACCATAATGGGAATAGACGAAAAAGAGGAGAGGATTCAATCGACGCATTAATCAGTCGAGCGATCGCGTCATGTGCCCCCACGCAGGATTGATCTACGGACCTCAGCATTACAAGTGCTGCGCTCTACCACTGAGCTATAAGGGCTTGCCTACATAGCTTCGTATACACTTTATATACTATTCTTTTATCTTCTTTATCAATTAGCACAAGCCGTACCACTTTATAATTGAAGACCAAAAATCGGATACATCAACAGATCCAAAAAGTCCATGTTCAGTGATGAAAGAAACCCTTTTCCCTTAACTTCGTTATATTTATTCTTCCACAGGTGTACTCTCCTTTAACTTTCCATCTCCATGTACTTCCTTCTGGCTCTCCTTTACTTTTCCATCTCCTTCTACTTCCTTCTGGCTCTCCGTTACTTTCCGATCTCCTTCTGCATTGTCGCTCTCCTTTACTTTTATATCTCCTTCCACTTCCTTCTCACTCCCCTTTACTTTTCCATCTCCTTCTGCTTCTTTCTCGTCTCCTTCACTGTCATCAGTGTTGCCAGTTCCACCATCGACAGGCAGCCACCGCCCAACTTCAATATAGTCACTACTAAACTCAACTGTGGCTGGTTCATAATCAAGCTTTACCCCTTTCAATTCGTCAATTTTTTTCATGTTGTCTGAATACCAATTGTCATTGATGGGATTTCCTAATTTTTTTTTTTTTTAATGACAGACGTATTCAGAAAAAAACCTTTCCTTGACTCAAACTCACCATTCAATTCAATACACAGAACATCGTCTTCATTTCTCTTCTTGATGTTTTCCATTGCCATACTAAACGTCAACAATTTTTCGAATCCAACTTCTGTTATCCCATTATCTACAAATAAAAATTCACACAGCGTTTTCTGCTTTTAGCGTAGGAGACCACAGTAACAGAAAAAAAATTTTTTACCAAGCAGCGAAATAGTTCCAGTCGGCAACGTCTCAACCCCCTTGAATCGCTCAATCAAAAAGTCAACAACCCCATCATCCAACCCACATGAAGTGAAAGAAATCGAAATATCAGTGTCCCAGAACGGAAGACAAGTGGAAAAAATTGCTTGCGCTCCCGCGTTTCCAAAGGAGCATGTTCCAAAGCTCAAGGACGTGCATAGTGGGGGTTGTGGTTGTGGTTGTGGTTGTGGTTGTGGTTGGGAGGATATTACAACAGACTTGCCAAGATTTGTCAGGAATTCAACGCTCAATGGGTTCCCTGAGATTGTGAATTCGGGCATGGTTCCATTTGCAATGAGGCTTGTGATGAGGTTTGAAAACTCGGTTGAGCCAGTGATGTTGTTTCCTGATTGAACAGTTAAAAAAAAAAGGTGAGTTTTAAACACGAAAAACAAAAAAAAACAAAAAAAAACATTCATAAATTACTAACCATTCAAAGTTATCGTCACATCTTTGGGCCCAATAGCTTCAGTAAGTAAATATGCTCCTACATCTCCCAAGTTGCACCGTGTAACATCAAGATACGTCAACACTGAATCAGGTTTCTTGAGGGCCTCTGCGAAGCTTTGAAACCCATCCGGCCCACAATCCAAATCTGCGGTTTGTAACAAAAAAAAAAGATAAAAAATCGTTAGAAAAAAAAACGCAATGGTTTAAAATTATTATACCTGTCATGTCCAAAGTGGTAATTTTACTTCTCGAGTCTTTCAGCGCGTTTCCTAGAGCAGCTACTCCCTCAGATGTGATTTCATTGTCTAATAAATCATAATTTTTCCGATTTAAAAAAAATAATTATAATTTAGAAACCCAAAAAAGAGCTGATATAATAATAATATACCAGAAACATTCAAATACGTGATTGGCACCTGCCCATCATCATCATGACTCTTGAGAAGCATGGCGGTGATTGCAAACAGCCCGGAATCTCTCATATTCGTTTTCGCCACTGATAGAGTATTGAGATTTGATTTTGTGCAGTTCGAAAGCCCTTGGCAAATTGAAGTAATGGCTTCATCGCCAAGCGGGTTTTCCGAAATGTCAAAGTCATCGAGTTTGGGGCAGTTGCGGAGGACGTTGCAGATTTCAGATGCACAGGATGGTCCGATATCGTTGTCTATTTTTTTCAGATATTAAACAAAAAAAAAAAAAAAAAAAAAAAAAAAAAAAAAAAAAAAAAAAAAAGACTCAACTCTTTAAGCTAAATTTGTACAGCATGGATGCTTCACCAACTCGTGAAACTGCCTTAAAAATAGATGTGGCACTCATAGTTGAAAGTAAGTTGTTCTCAAGTGTCAATACTTCCAAATACGGTCCCATTTCAAAGAGCACATCCGGCAAGAGGGAGAAATCTTCGTCTGAAAGACCAGCGTCTAAAAAGGAAATGGGGTAGAAAAAAGTCGTTTTGTAAGACAAAAAATCGGAAGAAAAGATTCTGTTTTTGAATTACTTAGGATGTTTAGACTGAAGATTTTTGCCTTGGAAGACGATTTTCCACGCTCTCTTAAAGCTGAACACAAAGCTCTGAACCAAGGTTGAGCTTGCCTTTTCCCCTTATTTTTTTTTAACGCTTTGGATTTCCCCATCATCTCAAATTGTTTCTCGTCGTCCTTGTCAGTAGTGCCACCATTTCGATTAAACCAAATCTCCTCCACTGTAGGGTTCTCCTTAACACAACAAATCAAAGCATCCATAAACGATGGACAAGTTGTTTGAAGCGCAAAGTAAGCCAATCCCGAAAGTTTGGCCAACCAGCTACAAAACTCCGGGGGCACGACTTGATCCTTCATGCTCAATCCTCTATCATCGTTTAAATAGAGCGAATCAATCGCTGGAGTTCCGTATTCCCAGAGCTCTGCAAACAGTTTGAGAGATGTGGCAGTGCATCTGGGGAATTCGACGTAGGCCGGCTTTTTATTTCCTTTCAGGAGCGGCATGGGATCGAATCCGTGGCCCACGAGTACGTATTCTAAAGAAGGGTGGTCACGTATCGCCTTGTGGAGAGCGGGGACTCCTGTTATATCGTTTTCAGATAGGTTCATGAAGCGGAGGGTGGTGTTTTCGGTTAATCCTTCGGCGAGAAGGTTCCATGTGGTTTTGTCTCGGAGGTTAGCGCCTGAAAAAAACGAGGGAGTTGTTTTGTGTTTTTTTTCCGATTGTTTTTTCAGTTTGCAAAGATTAACGAATAAACCGTTATTATACCTTTCAGGTTGATTTGAGTGAAGAAGGAAAAATCCTTCTTGAGTCCTTCAGCAAGAATTATCATGGATGAATGCGAAATGGATGGTGACTCTGAAATAGAAAAATTATACTTTAAAAATAAATAAATATAATGCGAGGACGCTACAACTTACTTCGAAATGAGAGCGCCAAATTCTTGAGATTATCTCTATACTTTAAAATCCCATCCTCTGCCCCTTTCCCACCAAACACTTGTCTCAAATCATTACTTGTCAAGAACTCCAAGTCAAAGTCGACACTATCAAACGCTTGATCCGGGTTATATCTGAAAAACGATGCTTCCGCCGCACATTGCCGGGCTGCAGCCGCCATCTTCAAGGGAGAGAACGTTTGCAACGCCTTGATTAAATCAGGGATCGACCAAGACACTTCAGAAACATCGAGCTGGATTCCTTGTAATTGCATAACGGATGATAGAGTGGTGAAGGCAGAGAGCTTGTGGGCGCCCTCTTTTCCTGGGCGCACCTTGGGGCAATCGTTGGAGCTTTTGAATTTGAAAACTGAATCGATTGCCTTCACGTTCTGTGCGGCATCGTTTATGAATACTAAAAAAATACTGTATCAGTGTATTATACATCAAATGAAAACGAGGGGTTAAAAAAAAAAGCACCTGGTTGAGGCACGCAGATACTCTTGTGTCCAGCCATAACAGCCGTTTCCCACTCCAACAAGACATTGTCTGGGCTAGAGTGCGAACGCTTCATTCCCTCCATTGCTCCAGCCGAAACAAGCAGCAACACACATCGTGAGTTCTTGAGCCCTTGAACAAAACCGTCGCGCCAGTCCTTAAACACAAAACATTAAAAAAAAATCACTATACTAGCTAAAAAGGACAAAATAATTAGTTCCCGTTACCTGTCCCTTCTTCAGACACTCCTTATCCCAATAAACGCGAACTTGTCGTGAATGCCCGTATTCATCAATGATTCGCTGGTCTTTAAGTCGAAAGTAAAGCTCCATGGCGGTTCTTGCCTCTGTCGCTACTCTATATGATATGAAAAAGTCATAGGTTTCGGCGCCTTGGAACCATTCACCACAAGCATCGAGAAATGCGGATTTATCGTCAGGAAGACCCGCAGAAATGACTGTTGTTGTTGCTGCTGCTGCTGCTGCTGCTGCTTTTGGTGGTTCAACCGAGGGAACTGGTAGTTCTTTAATGGTTGCTGGGAATGATCCTGGAATGACGGGTTGAACGGCACCAGTCTCAGCAGTTGCCGCTGTCGAAGCACTGAACATCATTGAGCCACGTCGAATCTTTTGGAACAAGTTGGCCGCCACAGAGAGAGTTGATTCACTGGAAGATCTGGGAACAGGTGTACCAACGGTCGATTCGCTTTCGAGAACGACAACAGAGGGAACCTGTTGATTTGCCGCTGGTGCAGGAGTTGAAGCAGCAGAAACTTGAGACTGCAAAGAAGCAACTAGTTCCTGCGCGTCGCTCAACTCCTTTGTCAGAATTCGGAGCTTCTCCTCTTTGGTTTCCAACACGGCTTCCAAGTCGCGAATATGCACGCGGGCTTCCATTAGAGACAAAAATTCTTCGGCATGTAAAGTAGAGTGTTGTTCAGCCATGGCTGAGAGAATCGTCTCTGCGTGTTTCAAGGTGACCATGTACTTTGGCACCGATCCTTGGGCACTCGTCAAGGTGGAATCCGCATCAAGAATTTCAGGGGTGTTCGCTGATGTTTGTTCTTGGTCCAGGAACTTGGCACATCGTTCAGCCTCAGCTGTTTGGAAAGTTTTCTGGCGTGAGAGTGCCATCGCAAGAACCTTCAAGTCCTCACGCAAGAGAGCCTAGTGGAGGGGAGGAAAGGGGTACGTTGGTGGCCCATCAGCAAGGCATCCATGTATCGAAAAAGAAAAGGGGCGTACTAGATCTGTTGCAAGTGACTTTGTGGCAAGTTCGTGGCTCCACTGATTGACTTGAGTGTGGGGCTTATTGGCAGTAATGGCAAGTGTGGCTGATGTTTGGTCTGCATTCTTGTCAACCCAGTGCTCTGGGTTACCAACGCCATCTTGATGTTGTGGCATTGTGCCAGCCCACTTTATTGGAGCAGCAATCTCATCAGAAACAGTAGGCGGCGAACCTAAGGGAAGAACATATAAGAAGCGTGGAGACATGGGAAATCGTTGCTTCTCACTCATATGGTGTTCGAAAAGTGGCGGGTTTCCAAGGTAAAAAAAATTCTTCTCTTTAATTCAGAGTGGGATCTGTTGCAAAAAACCCTCCTGTGTTCCAACAACAATATAACTCAAATCTTTGGGGAATCGAACACACATTATCCCTAGATTCAAACAGCGAATCTGTCGAACTCTGCTTCCATCCTTTGAGTTGAATATAATCACGTTATTGTCGAAAGATCCTGTCGCAAAGTACTCT
This sequence comes from Obelidium mucronatum, assembly GCA_025765595.1. NCBI lineage: Eukaryota > Fungi > Chytridiomycota > Chytridiomycetes > Chytridiales > Chytriomycetaceae > Obelidium > Obelidium mucronatum. The sequence continues at coordinate 12,505 of JAIVFH010000437.1, forward strand.
CCATTCGGACTGAAAGCGGCTGTACATGCCCATGAAGGTGCAATGCTGATTTTGTATAATTCGTTGGCGCTGTTGATGTCAAACATTCGAATAGAACAGTCACGCGCTACGGTGAGAAGATAGTTTGGACGAGCCATGGCAATGTCGAGGATATAGTCTCGGTGGTCTTCTATGGTTCGTTTTGGAGAGAATGATCGAGAATTGGCGACAAACTTAATATCCCAAATGTATATCTAGAACAAAAAAAAAACGGGGAGGATAGGCAAGAACTTAAGTCTGACTGATGCATCAACGTGAATAAAAACGCTTTTTTCCTTACTTTGTTATCCAAGCCTGCACTAACAATGAATCGACCATCTGGCGAGAACCTTACCAGTTTTACCCAACGAGTGTGTTTTTTGATATTGGCGACACAGTGACCAGTGTTGAAGTCCCATAATCTGACAGAATTATCTGTAGATCCTGAAACAATGTATCGCTTGTCTGATACTTTGTTTTAAAATCGATATGTTCAAAAAACCCTACATTTCCTACCCAGCGTCACATCACAGCTTGTAACACTATCAGTATGTCCAGTCAAAGTTTTTTCGCATGATGCAGATTGAGAATTCCAGATTTTAACGGTCCTATCGAAACTACAACTGACAATATGGGTGTCATCTTTTGTAAAGTGCACGTCTGTGACAATTGATTTATGCCCCACGTATTGGGACAAACAAATATGGTTATTTGCAGCACGCAAGTCGTGAATTCGAATCATGCTGTCATATCCACCACTCAACCACAAGTTACTATCAAATGCGGAATATTGAGCCGACTTGACCCCATCTTTATGAGCAGCCACAAAGTTGGGAAAAATGTGTATATCCACGGACACAAAAAGCTCATGAGCAAGCTCGAATTTTTTGTGCAGTGTTTTGAGTTTGCCCCTTGGATTTTTGTTGTTCATGCGTCCAATGTCAATCACTTGTCTCATGCAGTTACGGAGCATAGACATATCCCTCAACTCTTGGAGCGTGGTGGTTTTTATTTCTCGGTTCAGGAGGTCCCATACTGTTTTGACAGAGTTTGATACAAATTCGCAAGACAAGTCGTGGGCGATTGCGTTGAACTTTTGATAGACTTCTTTCTACACATGTGGAAAAGTTACAAAGTGAATATTCTCCGTATCTGCAATTGAGTGTTTGTATTTGTCAAGCCTTACCATTCCCAACATTTCGGCAAACGACATGACAAGAATCACATTGGAAGCACAAACCAGAAGGTAATCCAAAGACTTATTGACGGCATGGTAGCAAAGGTTGACATCTCTTTGCATGCTCAGCTTCATATCGCTTTCATTCGGTCCATCTTGAAGCAGTCCCCGACGCGGTGGAGTTGCAGAACTGAATTCGAATCCTTTTGATGGAGGTTGACTGGAAGGCATGTTGCTTATTTTGTCTATTCCTGGGGTTCCTACACTTTTGGGACTTTTGGAATTGGATTGCTCTGTCTGTTCAGGCTCGCTTCCTGGAGAAGAAGATCGAGAACTATGTGGACTATCTGGGTTCGGCTGGAATTCGGTATTTTGCCGTGTGGCGGTGGCCGTATCTGTGCCTCCTGCTCCAGCCAGGGCATCATTCCGTTTCACAATCAATCCGTCGGCTTCTCTTTTTTGTCTGAGATCATCATAAGAGCCGGCAAATTCATCATCCATATCCTTTGCATGTGGATCATCCAGTGTACGATCATGCTTCCATACTTCTTCTTTTTTGATTTCATCGTCTTGGTCTTCTTTTTCTTCTTGTTTTGTAGTCATTGTGGCTAGACCTTGGCCAATGCGTGGCGTCATTTCCTGATTTTTTTGTAAGCCAACCGTCACTTGTTGAGAAAAAAAGATACCTCAATATTCATGTATGATTTCTTTAGCTGACGCCGTGTGAGACCAAAAAGGGTTTCGAATGTTTTGAGAATTCGCTCGCATTCAGCCCGTTCTCCTGATTCGGTTAGGGAAATATCTCGAGGAACGCGCCTCAATTCGCCCTCTGTGTCCCCTGGGGAATCAAAATCAAGGGCGGCACCACCAACAGCTGCATTAGAAACATCCCATCCATAAAACCAGTCACACAGCTGGTGGTAAGCTGGGCGAACCAAGAATAAGAAAACGTGGTTGAAACGTAAAAGAGCGTTCACAAATTACCTGATCGGTAGTCGGCACTCTCCATATCTCCACGTGTATGGAAATATTTCATGGCAGCTTTGAGGTTCTTGTTTTCCCTCGGTTTGAAGGTTTTATAAAAGTGCTTGAGGAGTTTGACATCCAGCTTGTCGGCCATCTGCTCCAGCTCAATCAACCTAGTTTGTTTCCACAGGTTTTGAAGTTAGCAATCGATCTCAATCCTTATTGGTTGGTGTTCACGTTTTGAGGCTCTCCATGTTTTTGTGGTGTGTTTGTCTACAAGAAATCCCGAAGAATATTGATCAACCTTAGCGTACCTTAACCATAAGTGTGACGCAATGATCGCATTTACTGATACTTAAAGCGCTAACGTGCCAAATTAAAGACCAGTGCTCTATTCAACCCGAGCCCTAAGCGAGCAAGACTCCAATACTATTCCCAAAAGACAATGCACGGAGGACAGCTGAAATCGCGCCTGTGAAGAATCCGCACTTTGAGTCCATAGTTTATTCTGGTTTTACTTTTGGGCAAGCGTCAAGGCTTAGATTTTTTGTTTGTCCCAACCTGTATGTTCAGTCGCCCCTCGACCATCACCATCGCAACCAACCATCGCATCGCCCGTCGCATCAGCAATCGAAACGCAGAGACGCATCGAGTTGGGAGCATTTGTTGGGAGTGCGTTCGGCGGACCATCGGGGAGGCTGGCTGGTCTGGGATGTCAGGGGCATCTCATTCAACTGAAGGAAGCTATCTCAGGACATACGGATCGAATCGCATGGAAAGGATGTCTTCTGCTTTGCTGCCAAATACAATGGACCCCATTGCATCTGAGACCTCGAATCATCCATCCATCCATCTGTCTACCAAACAACACGGACTAACAAAGCATTCAAACAGACTTGAAAGATGAAGCACAACAACGTCTTGCCCAACCAGCACTTCCGTAAGGGATGGCAAACCCGTGTCAAGACCTGGTTCAACCAACCAGGTGCCAAGAAGACCAGAAGAGTAAACAGAATCAAGAAGGCTGCTGCCATTGCTCCACGCCCAATTGACGGTCTCCTCCGCCCAGCTATCCGTGCTCCAACTGTCAGATACAACTTGAAGCTCCGTGCTGGACGTGGTTTCTCCCTCGATGAGCTCAAGGTGTGTTTTTGATAGTGGTCATTTCGTTCTTCAGTTGTGTGGAATTGGGATATTTTGTGGTATGGTTGATTGTCTGGAAAAGAAAAGGTGGTGGCGTTGTCATCGGTGTGGCGTAATCTGGATGAGAGTGATGTTTTAAACCTCAGAGTAATTGACGATATTACTTTAGGCTGCTGGAATCAACCGCAAGGAAGCTTTGACCATCGGTATCTCTGTCGACCACCGCAGAAAGAACCGCTCTGAGGAAGGTCTCCAGGCCAACGTTGCCCGTCTTTCCGAGTACAAGAGCAAGCTCGTCTTGTTCCCACGCAAGGCCAACAAGCCAAAGAAGGGTGATGCTTCCAAGGAAGCCGTTGCTGCCGCTACCCAAGTTTCTCTTGGAGCTGTCTTGCCAGTTGTCCAACCAGAACAGACCGACCTCAAGAGAAAGATTGAGGGTGCCCAATCTGCTAACGCTTACTACACTCTTCGTATTGCCCGCTCTGACAAGAAGTTGAAGGGAGTCCGTGAGGCTCGCGCCAAGGCTGCCGCTGAGGAGGAGAAGGCCAAGAACAAGTAAATCTGTTAATCACATCCCCACTCCTATTTTCGCTTTGGTCAATAAAGCAGTCGTGTCGTCTTTTGTCCCTTAGCATATTCTCTATTCTTTTTTTTTTTGTATTTAAACAAATGGGCCAAGGTGTATCGACTGAAGCACATCTGCCAGTTAAAGAAGTATACAAGTACTGCGCGAAAGGATTCACTGTGGCTGAAGTAGAGTTTGCATTTAGGAGGTTTGTTGTTACGTTTAACGTAAGCGAACATCATCGCGATCACAACTTGACTCGATTCCATGTCAGATATCGCGCATTAAAGGCGCCAATTCTCAGTGATGATTATCTTGCAAACGCGCCTCCTTTAGGTCTTCCCCAGCCAATAAAGGGAGGAGCACCCGCTGGAACTGAAAAGGACAAAAAGGGAAAGCTACCTGCACAAACAAACGGCAAAGTATACGTTGACCCGAAATCTGAAACTCCTCTTTTCCAAGAACAACTAAAAACTGACTGGCTGTTGAATAGAGTAATGACTTTATTTGAGTCCTTTCATATATTTTGACAGTTCCCCATTTGATTAGGTTTATTATACATTGTTTCCTGGCGCAGGAAAAGAAATATCCTTCGATGAGTACATGGGAAAGTTGGCAGAGTGGAAGGCTTATACGATGGAAGACCGAATTCGATGTTTGTTCTCTTTGTCTCTGTCTCAGGCTCTTTTCCCTTTAAAACGAATAGAATATCAATACCCTACCACTTAGTCATCTTCAAGATATTGGATTATGATAACGACGGAATAATCACGACTCCAGACCTCTCCATCTTTGTCAGCCAAATATCTCACCACAAATATTCTGTTGGAGATCGAGTCAGAGTGCGAGCAGATGGACGACTTGCCACCGTTCGCCATATCGGTGAAACTAAATTTGCACCTGGAATCTGGGCCGGTCTTGAACTTGATCAGCCTGTTGGAAAACATAATGGAACAGTTCAAGGAGTGAAATACTTCAGCTGCGACAACAATAAGGGAGTTTTCGTGGCGTATTCCAATATTGAGTTCCTTGAGCATTATAAAATGGCTGAAGATATCTGTGATCAGATATCTGGGTTCTTGGGAAGCAGCGACAAGGGCTTGTTGAAGTATGAAAAGTTTCGCGATGCAATGTTGGGGGATTCTTGTTATCGAAGCGAGTTGGATCAAGTGCAAATCGGATTGTAACCAAACGAAAAAAGTGAATAAAATGCATAATTATGATTGTATTCGTTGTACAGTATTTCGTAAAGTCCATTCACAATGGGTGCGAAAATATATGGGTTATGGCAAAAGTGCACACAGTCCAGCGGTCCGTCTTTGAATCTCCCTCGCTTCGCAGCCCATTTTGTGGTATAAAAGTCAGCCGACTTTAAAAGAGCGATACCGTACTTCCAGCTAACGTCTTCTATAACCCGATTGTACTCAGTATAGTTAATAATGCTGTTTCCACAGATTCTAGGACTAGTAGGGTCAACTCCAGATTGGTAAAAGTTGGGAATCATATCTCGAAGAACCACAGACAGTAAGTTTTTATGGATTATTCCATCCTCACCATCATTATTCCATCTGGACTTCATTGACGCGGAAACCAATTGACCCAGTCTGTTCATCACATCTTTATATTCAAAGAAATCACTGGCATTGTTGACATAGTGCATTCCGAAATTGATTATCGCAACGTGGCTGTTTTTGAGAACCCATAAAAGCTGAGATTCTGACAAAACATATTTTCGGGCTGAGTCGATGGGGTCTGTTGTATTGTACAACTGGACTCTATAGGATTTGACGAGCGAGAGGGTCACGTCGAAGGCGGGGATTCGATAGCCCACCATCGACACGTAAGGCGATACTCCCGTGATATCTCCCGGTATCGAGCTTATTGCAGCCAAAGGAGTTATGGAAATACGGTTGTCGAGCGCTGAGAGAAGGAGTGCTTCGTAAATCTGTTCCGAGATGGAGTCTCCAATGATTGTGACCTTCTTTGACCGAACAAGTTCAAAAAGATCAGGTGCTGCTCTCGGAGAAATGGAGGTGTGATTCGATGTTTGGATCACAAATTTTTGTTGTGTTGCTTGTTGGATGTGGTATGGATAGCATGATCCATGACGCGTTTTGAAGGTAGTGTGATTAGATCCAATTGCTCTTTCGATCTCATAAAAATTTTCTAGATTTATCCATTTCCCATGACTGTTTGGCAGGGGTCGTAACAGCTGGGTGGGGTGTCTGCGTGCTGTGTTTGAAGTCCGCCACAAGAGAATACAGATAGCAGCAACGAGGACAATGAACTTTAGCCACACCGGGATCAATAGCAAGCACGTTAGAAAAAGAGAAGTTTAAGCTCTCAGACGTGCCTTTGCGCTTCGATGATTTTGTAAACATGAGAGATTTTGAAGGAAAATAAACACGCATCATATCACATTCATAAGACCTGTTCCAAAATTGATTCAATTACGTTTGGAACAAAGAGCCAACAGAGCTCAACTGAAAGGGTGCTATTTTCTAGTGCTTAGACACATTTTCTAGTGCCTAGGCACAGTGCTTAGGCAAATTTTCTACAGAATTATTTATACAATGGATGATTGGCAGTTAGGCATGCAATGAAAGAAAGAAACAATGAAAACTTTCCGAAAAAATGCAACAGTTTCTGCTCGCTGCATCTATATCTCTGGCAATAACACGAGTTGTAGCAGATGGGGTTGTTTGGCCCGACGACTCAAGAGATAACTATCGCAACCCAACAAGGTTTATTATCCGTCTTTTGGCCGACAAGACAAAGTGCGTTGATCCAAGCTATTCCATGAAAGACCTTTCTGCCCCTCTCCGTTTGGGTGCTTGTCCAGATCTTTCAGCTCCGATTCAGTTGAAAGACCTCCAGTCTTCGTGGTTTGTATACAATATGTATCGACAAGGGATAAAAACCGGGCCAGACTTCGACTACAGCTGGAACGACATTGCTATGAAAAAAGAATGGGGTACCCCCTTCCTTGCCGGAGAGCCGATTGGCTTAATTCCATCCAACGATTACGGTTCGCGAAAGTGGTTGCTTGGAACGGACGGCTCCATTCAATTGGAATCAACCGTTAGCTATGTCCCCCCCCATTCCGAACGCTTTACCTTGACGCCAGTGGACCCCAAACGCTTCGTTTTATCAGCAAATTTAACCGAGAATTCAAAGTTTGCTCCCACTGTTATTCCGAAATGTGGAAGTGCCAGCAGCACTAAGGCTACAAATGGATATTGCGCTAAGCCTAATGAAGTTTGCTCATGTAAGTACTGCAAAGCGGGGGATGGAGGTACAATTAACATCCATTTAGTTACAGACAATGCTGATGACAACGGATCATGCACTTTACTCACTTGCGTTCCTGATACTTGTACTAGTGGCAAGTTTGAATGTGGGAAAGCTATCCAGATGGTTGCGGAGGAACCATCAATTGCGGGACGGCAGGGGACTGCAGTGACAGTTCAAAAGTATGCAATCGACTCAACAAGTGCCAAACGCCGTTCCCTGCGAATCCAGCGGATAACACTACGTACATGATACAGTCTGTTGATAATCCAGATTTCTGTGTCGGAAAATATGGGGGGACAAAGCTGACTGCATTTCCATGTCATCCACCAAAAAATATGCCCGCCGACCAAATCCCACGCCACTATAGAGTAGCAGCGTACTCGTATGAAAAATCTCTTGGAACATCGTCTGCTAGCTCTGTGATACTTTCTGTTGATGGCAGCAT
>JAIVFH010000438.1:0-20081 GCA_025765595.1 Obelidium mucronatum
GCTGATTAAATTGCTACCAAGATGCAAATTACATGAAGGAGCCCTTGGTTTGGACGAAGAAGTCAGCATGTTATGCATATCCGTGAATCCAATGTCTGTTATTCATTTATCATTAATCAACCGTTTTATACGAGGCCAAACAAACTAACCAGTGCCATACACCCCGACAACTTTACCATTGTTGTCAAAGTACGGATAAGTCTTGAAATTTAAATGAAAAAGGAAGGAAACGTTGCTTAAATATTTCAAAATAGGGGGCAAAAACACTTACAGCAGTGATTCCAGCAATAGCTCCCCCAGTTTGTCCTGCATTCGACGCAAAAATATACGGATCCGTGTATAGCACTGTCGCTGTCGCTGGAGTCAAGTTGCCGCCTTCAAAAACCACGGTCTCTTGCTTGCTGTAGAGTAAAGTTGGCAAAAAACCAATCCTTGGTCGTCCATGCAACGGATCCAAGAACAATCGCTGCATTTGCGTTCTTGATCTTGGACCCACTTCCACTCTTCGGCAGTCCAAGTCTTGGACGCGTTTTGGCAGAGCGCACAGTTTGTAGGGGGGACGTAGTTTGGTGGGGTCACGAAAACAATGGCGGCTGGGCCAGAGCCTTGCAACAAAATGAACGTGTCTTCAACGGATCCGTAAAACATATTCAAGACAGTGTTCTTGTATTTGACCTGTTTGAACCAGTAAGTGGATCTTTAAACTCAGGTGTTGGATTAAGGAACAAGTAGAAAGTGATTTTTGTACCGCGTATGCAAAGTTTTCAAAGATTGATTGCGTGTTTGATCTGTCTACATATGCCATCATTTTCTCGTATATCGACATGGTGTCTGAGTTGACTTGGTTGATAGTCTCGGCTGATACATTGTTTTAATAGCAAGTCGAATGTTGCAAAAGCACAAAAAAAAAATGGAAGTTGGTGATTGAAGTATCGTACTTAATTGATTCAGAGCCAGTGCACCAGAAATTGTCTGAATCTTGATCGCCAGCGAGTTTGCAACATCGCGACCAGTGTTTACGGAAAGATCATTTGAGGTCTTCATTGATTGGAAAGAAATAACCAATGGAATGATTAAAACCAGCGATGCCTGAATAGGGTTCATCGGTGAGACTTGTATTTTACAAACAAGGGCGGACGTTTGGTGTTTTTTTTTGAACATACCACAATAAATGTCTGGATAAACACGACTAAAAGAACAGGAAACGAGCAAGTGCGGCCCTTAAACTTTGACTTGACTCCCCCATCTTTCGTTCCAACAGAAGCGCTGGACTGATCTTGTACTCCCATATTTATTACTTGGTAAATCTCTGGTTTCTGACAATCCCTCCTTTCTGAGATTTCGAATTTTCGTAGCAAAAAGATTAAGGCACACAAAGAATGATAGAGTGTTCGACCATTCAAAAGTGAGTAAACCACTTTTCAAATTTAAAAAAAAAGCTTTTTACCTTCGATGTAACCGATTTTGAGTTGATCTCGGAAATGGTCAATGGCAATCTTTTTTTATACTTATTCTTATGTATTCCAAATTAATTATTCTTGATGCTGTCTCTTTTGTTCAGATTATAATCACTTTAATTTTATAATATAAAAAACATATATCTCTGCATGTATGCATGAATATAATACTATTTGTTGCCTACAAAAGAAAACCCTTTTTGGCTTCAAAACAACCACTCCAACTGTCACTCAAACAAACTACGGGAAAACACGTCCAACAATCTCCAACACCTGCTCCACTCTCTCCTCCATCCCCACTCCACCTTCCTCTTCCTCAATCATCACCTTCAACATTTTCTCCCGTGCTTTCCATTCCTGAAACCTCTTTTCTCGAGACTGCTCGCTTTGTTCTTGAATCGGCTGGAAAAGTGCATTGAATCCGGCTTCGATTGCTCGTGAGGCGAGAATGTGAATGTGTTCTGATGCGATTAGGAGGAGGAGGTAGAATGAGAGGTTTGGGATCGTTTGGATGGAGGCTGGTGTTTTAGTGTCCCAATTTTGATATAGGGCTGTGAGGAGTGTTGTTGATAATGTCCCGAATAGAGAAAGGAAAGAGAATATCGAGTTCCAGGGGCCAATGCTGGAGGCTTGGTGGGGAATCGGGCGCCTGCAAGAAGGATCAAAAGATAAATACTGATATATAAAGAAATAAAACTAACGTAACGATAAACAACAACTCACCGCACAGATGTACAAATCTTGAACGCGTCTGTCCTCAACTCAATGAAATTGTTGATTAAAAAACAAAGAGGTGCAAGCGGCCACGAAACAGAAAACATTGAAATCAACGCAAACTGATTCGCAAGTTCAGCAAAATCGTCATACAAGGAGTAAACCGGCAGTGACAGAGCATGGTTAATTCGTTTCTGAAGTTTCTGTTCAATCGTTTCTATGTCTTCGTTGGATTTCTCCCAGCCATTGTTATGCTCCGAGTTTTCGTTTTTCGGTTTCTGAACAGCCGCATTTTTCGCGATCTGCTTTTGAATAGACCTTTTCGACCACCAAGAGGTGACTGCAGGAATAACAACTTCCACAACTTGATTCACCACTTGTCCAGTAAGACAAAAGTAGGTAACGCGTTCTTGAAGAGAAGAAGGACTCAGCAGATTTGCTTGCGTTTCCAAAGAGAGATCCAAGTGTGGAATTCCCAAAGCGCTGAGAAACGGGAGAATCTTGTCTGAAAGCGGGATATAGACTGCCCCAACAAGAAGCAGCGATAAATGAGTCAGGAGGAAGGTAAGGATGAAAGATTTTCTCGTGAGAGATGCAGTGTGGTCGTCGGCGTACTCGGCATTTTCAAGCCGTGTAATCTTTTCAGCCAAAATATTGTAGATGGTGGAGATGTGTGGGAGAGACAAGACATAGACAAGAATGGGTGTCATTTTCTATGAGAAGAAAGATGTTGAAGTTGGTGACTGTTGTTGTTGTTTAAAGGATGGGGGGGGGGGGTATTGTTTTCCTACGACGGATAGAGCGAATGGTTGTTGAAAGAAGAGACATCACCGCCTGCGGCGGTATGAAAGAAAGTAAAGAAGGGATACACCGCCTATGGCGGTATGAATCTCGGTAGAGATGAAGGAAGAAAATAAAGAAGGGATACACCGCCTGCGGCGGTATGGGCTCGCCGAAGGCGATACAGCAGAAGAGATGAAGAGATATCACCGCCTACGACGGTATGAATCTCGGTAGAGATGAAAGTCATTGTTGAAAGAAGGGATACACCGCCTACGGCGGTATGAAAGAAAATAAAGAAGGGATACACCGCCTACGGCGGTATGAATCTCGGAGGAGATGAAGGAAGAAAGTTAAGAAGGGATACACCGCCTGCGGCGGTATGGGGCTCGCCGAAGGCGATAGAGCAGAAGAGATGAAGAGATATCACCGCCTACGGCGGTATGAATCTTGGTAGAGATGGACGGAAAAAGGAAAGAAGTGATACACCGCCTACGGCGGTAAGAATCTCGGTAGAGATGAAAGTCATTGTTGAAAGAAGGGATACACCGCCGTAGGCGGTGTTGTAGGCGGTGTGTAGTTCGGTAGAGATGTGCGAGATGTGTTCAAAGACAATATCACCGCCTGCGGCGGTGTGGATCGCCTTCGGCGGTATGAATCACCGCCTTCAGCGGTGTGGATCGCCTTCGGCGAAAAAGAGAAAAAAAAAGAAATCACCGCCTTCGGCGGTACGTTCACCGCCTTCGGCGGTATGAATCACCGCCTTCGGCGGAATTAGACCGCCTACGGCGGTATACTTCGCCTTCGGCGAAACTTCATCGCACCACAAAATCAGAATATGGACCAGCATAAACCTCAGTAGTATAAACCTGCAAAGTCAAAATCAAAACAGAAGCAAAAACAACAAGCAAGGAAAAAAACAAAATGGTAGGAAAAGTCAAAGCAAAATGCACAATCCAACGTTTCCAAGGAGAAAAAAAGAAACGAATTTCGCCAGTCAAAGGATCGCGTATATTTCTGTCTGGCACAAATTCTGAACGCTTTTTTGCTTGAATGGAAGCATCATTACAAGACCAGGCATCAGCCAGAAGGTATTCCTGGCGTTTCCAAGAAACCATGAAAACAATGCTCCAGAGAGAGACAGCGAATGCATAAAGTGACGAGTACTGTGGCAGAAACAGATGACAGACGAGTCCCAGCGCCGAGATGGGCACCAGGGCAAGCACAAAGTAGTTGAGGAAGGCAAAGTAGAAGGCCACGCTGTCGCCCAAGTGGCGCTGGATCATTGACAGATCGGCGCGGTCGAGAAGCAGTTTGTTTGCGAGAGCCGCCAGCCACAGCTGAAAGAGAGTCAGCGATCAAAGATGGAAAGAAGAAAGAGGAAAGATAGAAAGAAGAAAGATAGAAAGAAAGAAAGATAGAAAGAAGAATACAGATAGAAAGAAAGAAGACGCACCTGCGGCCAGTCCGCGTCGCCGACAACAAGCAGCTCGCCGACGCAGTCGCCCGCAGCGCCGACGGCAACGCCGCAGCCGCCGGCGGGGCGCGGCGCGGTGACGAAGCGGACGAGGCGGCGCAGGACGGCGGCGTCGGAGTTTGAACTTGCGTTGTTGTTGTTGTTGTTGTTTCCAGACAGCCACGCCGCGATGCGCAGCTGGGCGTCGCGGCGCGCCGAGACGAGCAGCGCAATCTTCTTTTCTTTCTTTTTGTTTTCCTTCTTTTCTTTTTCCTTTTCTTTCTCTTCTTCTTCTTCTTTGCCGCCAAGCGCAACCAGCGACACATCGAGTCCGCGCCCGCACAGCCGCGCAACAAGCGCCACCGTCTGCTCCTCGCTGGCGCCGCGGCACACGAGCACCGCCGTCTGCGCGAGCGACTGCGTGACTGCCTGCGACAGCGGCCGGTGCTTGAGCGTGTTCATTCTTTTTCTTTTTCCTTCTTTTCTATTTTATTATTCATGAACACTGCTTACCCATTCAACACTTCCATTGCTGCTTCCTGGCCGCCGTCCATCCCAAGAAATATCATCAACGCCATAAACAGCGAGAGACGCGAGAACCCAAACAGACTCAACAACCCCAAAACTACGAGATACCCCAGTCGAAATACAAACACGACCGACCAATAAATCGCTCCAATATAAAGAGGAAACACCATATCCAACGCAATCAGCAGTCCCACAAAATACATCCAGTCTTCGCTATGCGGAATCAACGGAATACGCTGTCTTGGTTCATTGGCATACATGCGCAACTCTCCATACTCGTAAAACTCCTTCAATCGATTGTCTTTTTCCATCCAAACTCCTCGAAGCCATGTATCAAATGTTGCGCGTCGATCTTCTTCTTGTAATTCCAACTCGGTACTCTTGAACCCTGGAATCGATGCCACATGAAACTTGCGTACATGAACGTGCACTTCTCGCGGGTATTGGTCTTCCAGGAATACCTTGTTTGGAGATAAAACGTCATACGGGATTTGATCTGCTGAAACTCCAGAATCTGTATTGTTTTTTTTTTTTTTTTTTTTTTTTAAAAAAAATAAACTAAAAAAGATTAACATACATCCAACAGTCAAGTCAAACACATCCGTTGTATTCGGCTGCAAATTCTCAATCGTCCAAAACAGTCCCGTCGACCTTGGAAGAATACAATGCTCAGGATGCACAGCAATCCCCACCTTTTCAGCATATTTCCTAGACTTTTCCATTCCACCCTTCCAATTCAGTCCACCCTCTGGAAAAATGAGCATCCAAAGCGGTAAATTCCTGTCTTTCCGAGCCGTCTGCAAGTTCTCGGCAATCAATGGGCGATCCAGCTCTGCATTCTGGTTGACAAAGATGAATTCAAGGAGCTGCATCCCTTGACCCATCACTGGCAACATTTTCAGAACCTTGATCATCATGACACGAAAGTCGCCATGACAATGCCTTTGTTGAAGTAGTTTTTTTTTTTAAACATGGAAATCAGACAACACTTTTGTACTCACTTTGCCCATGACACAAGCCACAAATAAAACCAATCTGGATAAACCTATTCAAATACACAAATCAGACACAAATAAACACACACACAACAAAACAAAAACAACAACCACCACCAACAACACCTGATGATTCGCAAAAACAACATTCTTTTTATGACTCCGCATCTGATCGAAATCCCCCGTCAACACCAACCAACTCCCCGGCAAAAACAAGTATCCCGTGATAACTACAAGCGAACCCATAGCCCGTTCAATCTGTCTCATGTAACCCCGGTAGTAAGTGTGTTGGTTGAGGTGAAGCAGGATCAAGGCCGGGAGGCCCACGAGGACAACAGCGAGTGGACCGACTATCCAGAGGAATGCGAATATGAATAGTTTGATGTAGTATACGGGGGGTTTTGGGGGTTGTTTTGTTGGTGGTTGTGTTTGTTGTTGTTGTGGTGTTGTTGTTGAGGTTTTGGTTTCGTGGCCGGGGATTGAATCGTCTCCGCTCATGAGGGATTTGATGAGGTCCATTGTTTTCTTCGACAGAGAGAGCTTTTGGAACTATGTTTGGGGGGTGGTTTGGATTCCAAGACAAAAGCGCCAATCAGTGAGCTTGGCCCGACTTGTAAATGAGGTTCTGTTTTTTGTTGGAAATTGGATAAAACTATTGAAACAGTATTTATTAATAAACGTGAACAATTTAACTTCAAAGAATCCAAACTTTTGAATCATCTATTTATTTATTTTTTGACGTTCAAAGCTAGACAGTTGAGAACTAGAAGCTGCAGTAGCAGTACCAGCCGCAGCAGCGCGAGGTGTAGAGAACCCACTACTGCTACTACCACCACCGCTACTCATATGTATCGTAGCATCACTCTGATGCACAAGCTTACTACTAAGTCCCTTCAAAGACTCGACCTGGAACGACATTCGTTTCCCCCCCACCGCCCCCGGCGACGACGACGACGACTTATGAAACGAGGCAAGCGACGCTTCACTCTGCGACGCCATAGATTTCGGTGATTCCGCCTGGTACGACATGCGTTTATACCAATTCGACGAGGACGTGCCAGAGACGTTCCGCATGTGATGGTTTATAGGCGTTGGTGGGGTGTGGGAAGGAGATGATGTGAGGATATTTGTTATTGAGTTGGAACGCGATGTTGTGGCTGATGATGATGATGCGGGTGGTTGGGATGGTTTTTTGATTTCGTTTCGAAAGTATTCGAGGGCTGAGACCCAGCGTATTCGTTCTTGTGCGGATTCAGCCATAAAGTACTGTGTATTTTTTTTTTTTTTTTGATAAGAGCGTTTGTTTTGGATTTCAAGGGCCAAAAAACAAAAAAAAAGAATGGGGTTACTTACCAAAGGAGGTATTTCTTTAAGGGCATTGACTTCTGAACAAGATACTTCCACAAGCTTGTGGCAGGAGTTGTGACATTGAATACGACATCCTAATTTGGATGTTTTTGTCAAGAGTCAGATAGTCTTGTCCCCACCACCCCTTCAATAACTCCGTCTAACTTACGTGTACATTCCAAGCTCTGGTTTCCCCACAACGCATCCTGACAATGCGCGCAAGCCATAGGTTGATTCGATTGATAATTTTGCCGTTTTTTGAAATGATGGCCGTGATGTGTGTTTTGATTGTTGTTTGTTTTCCGAACGATAGATCGTTTGAGGGTTGTGTCGTTGCCATTCAAGGAAATCAGATCCGCTAGAGCGCGCACAAAAAAAGAGAGATGACGTTTTTTGAGATATTTTTTGGGCTGTTGTTGAAGCTTGCTTTTTTTTGCCTCTTACCTTGTAGCTTTTGAATCGACATTTCTAGGGATAGGATTTCATCTTTGAGGGATTTACCGCTTGGTGTTAGTATTGGCGCGGTGGCAGTGGTGACGGTGGTGGCGTCGCTTGATTTATTTGGTATGGTGGCGGCAACTAGTTTTTTCAGGTTGTCTCGTTTTCGAATCTCTTCTTCAATGTTGTTTTGTAGTAATCCTTTGGCTTGGGAGACTTCTTCTTCAAAGGATTGACTGGAGACTTCATTTAGATCCTACAAAGAAAAAAAAAAAAAAAATAGAACGTTTACATCCCTTTTTTTTTTGTTTGGCTAAAACACAAGGTTTTTAAAAAAAATAGAATTGAAGGGTTTTACCAAGGTTGGGTTCTCGACTTGAATCGCATTGAGTTGATCTCCCATTGTTTGCAACTCGCAAATCATTTTTGATATCTTCTTGTGAGATGTTTCTAGTTGCTGGTAAAAAGCCTGTTTTTGACCTTCTTCAGGGGCTGCGTTGGCCATCCGTTCTACTGCGTTTTGCATCATTTCTTCGTGTTTGATGTCTTGTTGTAGCTTTTCAATTGCTTTCGCGAGGTCTATTGTTGTACTAATGGTTTGTGGATTCTAATATTGGAGTGTAAAAAAAAAAAAAAAAAAAAAAAAAAAACAAGGCGGAATTTTTTAGTATTTTGAATTCAGTTGTTGAAATGGTAATTCTTACATTCTGCGAAATCCCTTTACTAGAGCACTGAATCTTGAATATACATTCAATCTGGCGAGCAGTTGTATGAATCAATTCATTCTGAGGTACTGGCTTAACGACAAAAACTTGGGATTGCAAATCAGCAACCAAAGTTCCTTCATGTGTGTCGGCTTCTCGCTCTCGATCGTACATGTAGACTTTAAAGTCTCGAAGGACGGCGTATTTCTGCTTCCAGCCTCGTTTCACTTTTCCGTCTTTTGGGGTTTTGAGGAAGCCTTTGAGAATGTAGGTGGTGTCAAAGTCGAAGCCTGAGAAAAATAAAAAGAGGGCTGATTAGAAGAAAAAAAAACCACCAGCACCCAAGAAATCTAGAGAAAAAAAAAAGAAAGTACAAACACAATGATGCCTCCGATTGTTTTGTCAAATGAGAAAATAGAGAATGGGAGGACCCAGCGCTTTTCTGTCGAACATGAAATCCTCCATCATCTGATCCCCGAATATCGTTCTCTGCTTCATTTAATCTCTGGTATGCCTTTTCTTGCTCCAGTTTCTGCTGCTGGCTTCTAAAAAACAAGTTCTTCAGGCCGAGGCGATGCTTCTCGGCTTTGGATTCCATTGGTTGAGGGGTCTTGGACGCCATCATTATAGAAGCAGCAGCTGGATCCAATGTTTTCATGAGCTTTGCCTTTGTCTGGTCCAATTCCTCTTGTAACGACAAGGTCCAGATTTCCAATTCATTCACTCGGTCTTGCAGTGTTATTCTTTGGACATTGTCTAAACTGCGGTGGGTTTCTAATTCAACGATATGGGCATTTTTTGTCTTCACTTCGTGTTCGAGGCGTTGGATTGTTAATGTATTCTGCTTGTTTTTTTCGTCCAGGACTTCAATATCATGAGCATTGTACTGCTGGTGGTGGTGGTGGTGGTCTTGCTTTTGCTCTAGCTTTGCATTCCGGATTTGAAGCTCGACAACTTCTTCGGTATGTGCTAAATTCTCGAGCTTGATTTGGTGTTGGAGAGATGTCACAAGCTCTGTGGATTCTGCTAATTGGTGTTCAAACGTTTTGAGCTTGGATTCAGTTGTTGAATGAGAACGCCGTTCTTCTGATATACTCTTTTGCAGATCTGAATTCTTATCCGTCAGCTGGGCAGAGACTTCTTCGGCTTTGGAGAGTTTGAATTTTGTGTGTTGGAGCTCGGATTCAAGGGATGCTCGAGCTGCTTCTGATTTTAGGTTCGCGTCGGAAAGTGATGTGATTGTGGATTGGAGGGCATTAATTTCTCGTTCGTGTTCTTGTTTTACAACAGAGATGCGATTTTCCAAAGTGGATTGCAGCTGCTCGAGTTCCAGAATCCGTAAACTTTGTTTGGATAACTTTGATTCAACGGAATTGAGAAGAGACTTGGTCTTTGAGTGTTCTTTCGCCTCTTTGGCGAGTTTCTCGTTTATCTCTGTTACTTCCAGCTCCAAGATCGCGTTGGCCTTTGTCATTGCCGCCAACTCTGACAAAAACTTTTCTCGATGGGCGGTTAGAGCTGCTACTTGATTTTGTAAGTCGTTGTTTGTGTCCTCGTTTTTGGGTGGCTCTGGTTGTGATTGAGATTCAAGTTGCAGTCTGGCAGACTTTAAATCTGATTCCAAAACTACTTTCATACGCTCCAGATCATAGGCGGAGGCCGATAGTATTTTTGATTTTTCAGTCTCTTCAGAGAGGCTTGTTGTTAAGGCTGCCACCTTTTCTTCCAATTCCTGACATTTCCGTACAAGTTGGCCCCTCTCCAAATCCGAGGAGGCGCGATGCCTTGACTCCCTATCTAATTTCCGGGACGTATCTTCCACTTTAAGGTGCATGGAGTTTTTAGCCAGTTTTTCTTCAGATATTTTGGCGGTCAATCTTTCAATCTCCTTTTCCAAGAAAGATTTTGCCTTCCCCAGTTCAAGAATAGAATCTTCTTGCTGCTCCAATTTCTTTTTCAATTCCAAGACTTTGGTGTTCAAAGCTTGAGATTCATCCGTCAACCCATCCCGTTCCTCTTCAACAACACGAAGCTTCATTTTCAAGTCGCTGTCTGTGTCGTTTTGCTTTTTTCGAAGCGAGTTTAGACGCAGCTGGAGTTCCTCTTTCTCGGCGCTGTCTTGGGCCGCGATGGAGTAACTTCGTTTCAAATCCAATTCAAGCCGTTTCTTTTCGTCCTGCATCTTTTCCAGAGATTGTTGAAGCTCTTGGTATTTTAGTTGCGCAGCGGTCTGTGCTGCGGTTAAGCTGGCGATTTGCTCTTTTGCCATGTATAAATCACTTGTGTTCATGGATGCCATGTTTGAAAGGGTGTTATTGCTGGTGCTGGTATTCTCGTCTTTGTTGAATGGAAAATTTATATGAGGTGTTGCATCTTGAACATAGCTGTATCCAATGAATGGTAAGTTGTGGCCGGCAAAGTCGCGGGTTTTTGGGAGTGGCTTTTTGGCGAATTTTTTGGCTTCAATGCAGTCGTCTTCGCTGAAATAACGTGTATCTTGAGGACCGCTGAGTTCGGGAACGAAGGGTGGTTGAGCTTGTGTATTTTTTGTTACTGTATTCTGATAGAGACTATTGAGAGAGAGAAAAAAAACTCACAACTCAGGACGTTTTCCCAATTAAAACCTTTAAACCATGCATGATTTTTAAGTTCTTGGACTCCGCTGTTGCGCCCGAGCCGGGTTTCTGCATTGCAAATCAGTTTCTTGATGAAATCCAATGCCTCGCTGGTAACCTCCACGTCCGATGGGAACTCCAAAGATTTCTAAAAAAAATTGGAATTTTGTTTCTTCAGAGCTCAAAAGAAGAGAAAAAAGTAATCCCTGATATCTAAAGGTCACCTCATGGTCCATAATTCGAGCATACGTCTCAACAAGAGATTCTGAATAAAAGGGGACCTCATCAAACAGCATTTCATACAATATTATACCCAAAGACCATCTTGAATAGATTAATAAATTGTTTTAAGTACCAGAACCGTTGGTTTTATGTGCGTGTGCATGTTTCTGAAAACTCACAGATCGACTTCCTTTCCATAACTAGCGTTCCCTTCCTGCGCCCTCAAAATCTCGGGTGAAATATAATCCGGCGTACCCACAGTTTCATGAGAGATGATCATTGCTGATTCTCCGCCTATTCGAATGCAGGACCCAAAGTCCCCAAGCTTCAAATGCCCCGTGTGATCAATCAAGACATTATCGGGCTTCAAATCACGGTGAATATAGTTAAAGCGATGAACTTCCTCTAAAGCCAGAATCATTTCTGCGACATAGAATTTTGCTTCAGATTCAGACATTGTCGTTTCGCGGTTGTTCAAGAGGTTTCGCAGGCTTCCGCCGGACACGTATTCCATGATCAAATATAAATTATCATCATCTTGAAAGGCGGCGTATAAAGTTGTGATCCATCGGGAATCTTGGGCAAAGACAAGCGCGTTTCGTTCTTCCATAAAGAATCCAGCCTGCAAATTTGGTCAACCTTCCTTAGCTTCTTTCATCCCTTCAAGAGCCCAAAAATAAACTACATTACTTCTCTTCTCGTTAAAAGATCAGTCTTCTTGAGTACTTTCATGGCATAGACTTTACGATCCGATTTCCCAATAACCAAACAGACCTGAGCAAATATTAGTTGGCAACCTAATACACACAAGTGAATGAAAGACTTTACTCGTCCAACAGCTCCAGTTGCAATTGTTTTGACAACTTCGAAATCCTGGGTGTTCACTCTCAGTGACTGAAGACGAGACACGGCTTTTTCAACTAAAAGAAGAGGGATGATGGCGGATCAGAATCCATCAAAAATGGAATGCTTTTAATAGAGAAGCTCTACATTTATCCACGAATCCCGATACATGAGGCGTTTGGTTCGATGCCGTTTTGCAGTCCGAAAATAAAGCCAACAAAGTGTCTTGAAGAGCATCAAAGGACAGAGTATAGTCGTGATGGTGAGCAGTTGACACATGGGCTGCGATTTGCTCTAATCGAGTTTTGAATGGTGCGCTGAAAGGCCTCAAAGCGGTTGATTCCATATATTTTTGTTTGTGTTGGAGGAATAAAAGGGCAACCTGACAATTATTATCAATTTGAGGGATATCAGTATCAGATATTCTAACGAATCAAACCGAAAAAAAGTCGAACGCGCATTCTTTCACATTGTCAACTCAACAAAAAGATACAATCATCCCTAATATAACTTCAACCAAATATACACGCGCGAAGACACGTAAACGAGTCGTTCATAATAATTTAAAAAAACAGGAGATAAGTCATCGCAAAAGGGGCAGCCTTGTTATGTTGCATCTCCAGCGTCAATGATCTCATCCTGATTCTCTGCAAAGACATTCATCTACAGAATAATAGTCAAGAATTCAATGCGTAGTTTGCTTAAAAAACCATACACACCATATGGTCAACAGTGATGGGAATATCAAGCTGCATGTAGTAGTATGCCTGACTGACTTCGTCTGGAGGAATTTCATCAATCTCCCAGTGCGAAACAAAGGAAAAAACGATTTCCAATGCGTCATCGATTTGGTTATGGGTGTATCCAGTGACGGCGAGGATATCGCTGTCTGTAAGAAATATCAAAATACTCAACAAATGGCATATAAGGAAGAAGAGGCGACTTACTTCTCAGAGTCGAGTGATAGCGCTTGAAAACTGCCGCTGCAAGAAGACTGTATCTGAATCGTAGAGACGTGTTGTCCATAACCATAATGTCCAACGTGTGCATCATGCGCTCAATATTATTCGCATCGAGCATACAGTCTTCAGATACATCAGTTAATGTGTTCTTTCGATTTAAAACAGCCCAGTTATGACGGTATGCCATCAGCCACTGATACGCAGTGACTATGCGCACTTTTCCTGGGGCCTGTAAGCATTCGAATCAACTGTCATTCAAGGTCTTCAAAATCATTTTGCTTGCAAACCTCAAATAGGTACCCATCTTCAACCTTCGTGGAATGAATATCAGCCCCTTGATATTCAAAGATACAATTTTCTTCCTGCAACCAGAAAGGGGACGGCGCGTCAATTAATTGGCGAAAACAAACTCCTGATAGAAAATAAAGTCGACCTGCAATTTACTAGCTCGTAAGAGCATAATGGCACCAAGGTCCTGAAGATCGGCCATTGGGATTGGAGTTTCGTACTTTTGAAGATAATCACACAAATAGGCAACAGCCAGATGGTAAGTCTGCCTTGTGAAATTTCGGTCACAGCAATACTAAAATGACACCGCTTTTGAGTTGGTGCAATTGTTCTCAATATCGTCAATGTTGATACCAGCTTACCTCCACCATCCACGCACACAAAATCATCTTGGACTGCGCCGTAATATCGGGATGGTTCCTTAATAGATTTGGCATCAACATAAACTGGTCCTCAAGATTTTGCCAGTGCTTGATAGTGTTGAGGTGGCGTTTCATTGTGGCCAGCTGTATGAACAATGCAGACTCACTGTTAACAAAAGACAAGAAAACAACAAGCAAAACAAAAAGGAAAAGCCGTACTGCGCTCATGTTTCCGTTAAAATTCACACTTCGGATCAAATTATAATGAGCATCACGATCTGGTTGTGCTGCCATTGACTTTTGCAATTCCAATTCCGCCTTCTGATGGGAGCTGAAAGAAGGGCTGCTGCATCTTGAGTTCATATCCTGAATTGGGCTAACAAGATTCCGATTTGAAAAGGGGCTCTTTCCGAAGGCAGGCGACGATGGTGTTGTATCACAAGTTTCAGGGCTAAGTGTGCGGTAGTGTTCTTTCCCAAAGTTGAATTGATAGTGTTGCATGGTCATACTACCGAAAGCTGGCAGAACATTTGCTGCGGCCACAGGAAACGATTGAGCTGGTGTTATACCTCCAAATGGATAAGACAATTTTCCGCTTGGTGGAAAGGCAGAAATTGTATGTTCTTGTTTCATTAAATTTCCACCGTATCCAAGAAGTTCATTTTCGTTGCCTAGCAAGTATGACAAGTCTAAGAGTTTGATTCTCTTTTAGTTCCAACAAAGAATATAAGCACCTCAACAATTTATTAGATACCTGTTGTTTCATTTACACGCGATTTTTTCATAAGAGGTTCTTGTTCGGTGGGGGTTGGCATTCGATGCTGAGGTATCGAAAGAAAAAAGTGAAGGAAAATTTTTTAACATGTGGATATGAATTGAAAGACCTACATCATTCAAGGCACGCTTTATGGCACAATTAGGTGCGAATGGAGTAAACATTCCAATCTTTTCAGGAGTCGACAGCGGAGGAGATAGACCGGTCATCACAAAAATACTCTACAGAGGGCTGAACCGCAGAGACAACGAAGAATGTTAACCAATGAGCACAAAACCGTAATATGGCGATTTTTTGTCGGACCTGGGAATGAATAAAAGGGGGTTAACCGTCAACAATCGATCATGAAATCCAAATCCAACTCAACACAGCGAATCAAACCTTAAAAAGATTTGTACGTCGAAGAATAGAGAAAGGAAGAATCGTTGCTGAAGCGTGATTTCGTTGATTCAAAGGTAACAATGTCCGAGAGCAATGATCCTGATGCATGCACTAAGTTAGGCCTCAGAAATGATTTGTGAAGCGAAACAAAACGAATTGGTTTGTTTTAAGATCCAAATATACTCAGGCGATGTTGAAAGTTGGGTTGAGCTCCATGTCTCCTTTTCTTCTGGGTCCTCTGTCATAACGGGGTGACACTCCCAAACACAGTCATTCAGGCAGGGTCCATTCAGTGTACCTTAAGTCCTTAGAGACAGCTGATATATGGGTTTTGTTCTCGAGCGAAAGAGCTGTTGTGCTGTTCAACGGTCTAGGCTCATTTAGGAAAATAAGGATACGCGTTTTTAGCAGCTATCTTTCACGGAGAAGCTCATTAGACTGTATATGAAGAGAATACGCACTGTATAAGATGGTGGAAACTCAAACACGTTGCTGAGTGATGGTAGTGGGTGGTCGGAATTTGTGGATTCAAAAAAAAGGGATACAGTTCAACCATTGCCGCTCATCTCAATAAATAAATGTAAATAGAGATAAATTTCGTTCTTATCAAAATTGAAAAAACACTTCAAGTCCTTTTGAGAATACAACTTCCAAAAAATGCACAAGTCCTACATTGCCAACCTCAAAACCCCCCGGAAGTAGCAACACCATCTGAATCGACCCATTCTACTGGCGCTGCCCATTCTTTCTTGCTTCTTGCACTGCCAGAAACTGCATTGCGCTCTACACCGATCACTTCAAACTCGCCGTGAGGAACATCAAACTCCTCATCTTCTGATGATCCTGGAATTTTCTTCACCTCAAAATATTGAACATCACTTGTTTCAGCCCCATGGTGTTCCCTTTCGGCTGCAACGGCAGTACTACCTTCTCCATCGGCGAACAGGTGGCGGCGCCGAGGGCTGTTTATGTTCATCATTTTTGTCCTCAAACGAGCCAGCCTCTCCCTCTTGTCCTTCAACATGGGGCTTTCAGGCTCAGTCAATCGGCGTTGACTTGCGTGAATCTGAATCCCAGGAAACTGGCGGACTGGTTGAGCTTGAAACACCTGCTCTTGTCTCAACCTCCTTACTTCTTGGCGCTCCAATTCCTAAAAACATGCGAATTAAACTCAGTTACTTCAAACATACTAATTACCTCTCGTTCCAATCGTGCGAGCTCTCTCAACTCATCTTCTTCTCTCTCCCTTTCGCGCTTCGCTTCTTCAAACATCCGACGCTCCTCAACTCGGCAATCCGTATGAAGCAAAATTGGTTCCGGCAGAGTAGGAGGCTTGCTACTCTTTTTAGGAACAAAAGGCTCAACCATTGGAACTGGTTGAGCAACAAACTTGGTGCCCGGAACTAGGTCTTGAGAAGCGATATCAAAAGCACTTCCTTGAAAAGCACTACGTGGTTGAAGTGAATGGGTAAGCAGATGGAATGGCTCTGGTTCAGTTGGTGGTCGAGGCTTCACTTCAGGAAGGGGCTGAGGCAATTCACATTTGAGCATCCACAAGCAGCAAAAAAAGTTAAAACATACATCAACTGCCGATAAATCAGGAACAGGATTTGCATGAAATTCTCTCTTTCTTTCTTCTTCTTGTTGCTGTCTTTTCAGCGAATCTTCAAATTCTCTAAGTTTCTTAAGCCGCATTTCTTCACCAGGCAAATGGACTTCGCCCGGAAGAATCTGCCGATGCTCCAGAACAGGTTCAAATGGCTTTGTCCCAGCATATCGGATAGGGTTGGCCTTGATAATCTTGGGAGGACTTGCTGGACGAGTTGGGACGCTAGATGCAGAGCGAGAGAGTTTAGAGAAGTGAGGCGACTTTGGGACGGTCAGTGCGGGTTTGGTTGGAGGGGGTGCACCAATGTGGGGTTCTTTCAGAATCTGTTTGAAAAAAACGATCAGTCAGACTTTCGATCTAAATGATCTAAATGAAGCTGATACATACTTTCTTATTCACAGGCTGGGCTTTAAAACGCGGGGCTTTGGCGATCTCTTCAAGCTGGATTTCCTCCGTAGTTTTGGTGCTGCGGTTGTTATGTTATGTTATTATAAACACACAACAGGTTGGGAAATTACGCTTGAGGTTTCGCCCGATTCTTTGTTCTCAGCATTGGCGAGTGAGGCTTTGTCAATCTCGTCATCATTTGACCAGCCAGCTGGGCGCGCTGGGTTAGCATAATCAGATATCCGCTACAAATAACTAACAGTACTCACCGTTGTTGCTTTCGGGAGAGGTTTAAATCGATCAGGCACGTGCTGCTCAAACTGCTTGACTCGATTAACAAGAGGAATAAACGGGCTCTTTTCTGAGTCTGCGAGACTCTTGCCATGATGTGAAGTTTCGTGGAATCGAAACGGTTGGGGTACAGTCAATTCAGACATAGTTTTTTTCATAATAATCGGCTTGCGCTTCTTATTTTCGCGGTATTAATGGTTAGAATTCGATGGATGTGTCCTATCTACCTTAATTCCTGGACTCTTTGCTCTAAAAGGAGCCCGCTTGGTGAAGCTGAATTCTTTGGGAACAGTGGGACCCTTTCGAACAGCTGTAGATGTTGCAGAAGCGCCACCTCTATTCAAGTTGCCTGGAGCTGAAGCCGCTCTTCCTTTCATGCTTCTGGACTCTGATCCAGCGACCGAAGTCGTAGCGCGTGCCTTTGACGCAGCAGTACCTTCCAGTAGTCGAGCTTTCGCCTCTGGATCAGAAGCGACACGTCTCACAACAGGATTTGACTGTAGAGAAAGCTGATTGAACATTTTGGCGATATCAGTTGAGGTGGTGGCAGTCTTCCCGTGGAGAGCGCTGGTAGTTGTGCGCGTTGTAGCATGTGATGCTGTGGCTGGACGAGCAGGCGGCTTTTGGGATTTTATTGTTGCTGTCGACGAAGACGCAGCCGTGCTTGGCCGAACGGGTCCTGCAGTTTTTGGTCGTGGTTGATTGTGAACGCGAGATGCTTTTGGAGTGGGGGCATCATCATCGACAGAGTCAGCCTCAGAGACCATTTCAAGCTGATCGAGAAGAGCAGAAGGCCGGGCAACCCGTTGTCGCGCCTGTCATTGGCGAAGAATGGCGGCCGTCTAGCACGTTACTCCTCCATTAAAAACAAAAGATACAAAGAGGAAACGCGTTCAATAATTACCAAACCACGCATCTGCTTTTTCCTGTTTTTGCACGTTTGACCACGGATTCTTTGAGTCATTTTCGAGGCCAGTTTCGCTCAACAATTCCTCTTCTTCGGCATTCAAAGCATCAAAATCAACGTATTTTGGCGCGGCAAATTCCCACTTGAGCTCGCTGTTGGGGGTCTTTTTCGCAGCGGATTGCTTAGGAGTGTTTGGTGCTTTGACGGGTGTCCTCACTGGCGGTCCACCCACCGAGCCTCTGCTATTCGAGGCAGAGGACGACGCAATACTGCTGATGCTTTCGGCGGATGAACTGGCGAGAGAGAGACAACCGAAGGCGCTGGAGAGTTGGGGCTTGATGTTGACATGCTGTAGCCATGGTTGCTGAGCTTCGAGGGTTGCTGCTTGAGGTAGCATGCACCTGGAGCTGCTGCTTTGAAGGGACGCGTGGTGGTGTTGTTGTATTGGTCATCGTGTTTGGTGCGAGAGGTGGTGGCATCCCTCAATAAAGTATTCAGAGTATTCTCGGACAAATATTGTTAATATATTATTTTCAGTTGTCAGAAATCATACTCTGCCAATCCCTCCGCAAGACTCTTTGCCCATGCTTTCTCCATCTCAACTCGAAATCGCTTTCTACGTGGGTTTTGTTCAGGCTCTAGCGGCGGGAAGGCGCGCTTTACATCGCGAATCAAGGATGGAACGAATGGGCCTTTGGTAGAATAAATCTTCTTTGCCGTTTCCTTTCATTGGAGAGAAAGAAACGCGTGATTTTGGTCGTTTGGGGCTATTCAAACGGTTCGTGATAGGATTGGAATATGAGACCCTGGAGAGGAGTTCTGGTGTTTTTTCAAAGGACTTGATGGTCTTACAGAAATTCGGAGCGGTATAGCGTTTTTGGCTTTCAGCGGGGACGGAGTTTTCCTCGCTTGTGACTGCAGTTTAGGACGCTCATGACCATGTGGTGATGGCTTGGTGGCCGATGCAAATTTTGCCGATGCGTGAGGGATTGGGACTTTCAAGTGAGGGGCAAAGGATTATGTTCATGTCCGAAAATATCTCGCATGGTTTCACTTACGCGTCGATACGGAGAACTGATATGTCGCGCACTGAGACTTAATACGTTGAATATATCTCAAAATGTCCGATTTTTGATGCTCGAATTTCTGGACTTTCCGAGCAACTTCTGGATTTACTGTAAACATCATCATGCAAGACTGGAAAATATTTTCCGAAACAGAAAATGAAACTAACCGTTGTCGAGAAAGTATGATTCGTTTTCCTTGTCATCAAGTTTGTCAGAACGCGACATTTTTCCTGCTCCCGAAGCTCCAGATGTAAATGAATGGCCCCGTGGAGATTTGGGTGAATTACTTGTTGTTTTGCGGCGAACCAATGGAGCGGCCACACCAAGCTCTGGTTTTTCCATCTCCGAGGGATAAATCTCTTTCTCATTCACATGTCTCACTACAAATTCCGGCGGATGTTGAGTTTGCCGATGTTTGTGTGTATAGTTGTTGTAGTACGTCCTTGTTTGACTCCCCCCATTACTCCTTCTTCGCAATTTTTCCTCCCAATGCTGGATGAAGTGATCCACCTATAGCCGGCCGCTTCGAAGCAGGAAGTTTATGAAACTTTGATGAGTCCTGTCGTGAGACTGTCCTGGACTTCGAAACCAAACTTGATGGACCGTTGATGATTCTGGGTTCATCCTCCCCCACACTGCCCCCCTTTGCTCAGATTTTCGCGAGACAGAGCGCTTGGTTTCATTTTCTCGTGAATTTGGACGCTGGTGCTTGGCTGAGATGGGTGATGCAACTCCGGGTTTGTTCTTCTTTTGTGACAATACTTGATGCACATTGCCACCAACCGCACCCCCACTAGCCATTCTTTCTCTCGCCATACTATTTACTGCAATTTCTGCAGTCAATACCGTGGTATTCTCTCTTCTTTTTTTTCGGAGTGATTCTGAAGAATTGCTGACTCTGTGTGGACTGTTTGGATAGCTCGGTTTACCTCCGAGGCCTGGTGCCGCAGCTG